>WBMY01005669.1:290923-354820 GCA_013397315.1 Donacobius atricapilla
TCATCAAACTAGTAATTCTCTCAGCACTGAATAAATGCAAGGGTCTTGCATCTCGATTATGGCCTGCTGTTAAAGAAAACCATGCTAAAATCCTTTCTGTTTCCTCCTGTCTGGTCCATCAAGTATTCCTACTGTCTCCAACTTAACTGTCAAAAATACTCATGGATTATTCAAGGTACTGCCAGTTGAATTTTATGTTATTCAGCTTTCTTTTGTCAGGCATGTTGTTCAGTTAGTACACGATTAAGACACCCAGAGGGTTGCTTGTGAAACAGCCACCTCTCACCAGAGCCATGGAGCTGCACTTTACAGGACTGCCAACTTCAGACACTTTTGGGTTTAAATGCAAAAAGGGAAAGGGCCAAGTTCAATCAAATGGCTACACTGTTTCTGCAGCCTAAAAGACTGCGCAAAAGCTGAATTTTTAAGAAGTCATGGAGCTTCCTCCTTTGCTTGAGCACAAAAGCTGCACAGGTCTTCTAGTACTTTCTCCTATCCAAAGACTTAACTCTACATTTTTAAAAATAGTGCATTCAAGTATAAAAAAGAAGATGGTTGATGCATTTTACAAAAGAAATATGCAGAGCTGGTTTTCTATGGAAGTATGTAATCCCGTGGTTCTAGTTTTTGAATATTCAGACACAAACTGGACTGTCAGTCAACAGTAAACAGAAAACTGGATGTCCATATCTGACATGCAACCTCAGAGCATGATCAATGCTTTGCTTCTACTGTCACATGAAGCTTGAAAGAAACAAGAAGAAATTCTAACCTCTAGGATAAACTGCTTACTGCCTCTTACACAGGACTGCATCCTCCCCTTGCTTGCCTGTTCCCTCCCTCTTCTGTACACATTACTTCTTTCCCTATAAAAGAGGCAGTTATTTCTCATTCTGATTTTTGCAGCAATATGGCCCTCATTTATCTGCTTTATCACATAGATGTATTAATGGATTTCCTGATCATAAAAAGTTGAAACTCTAAGACTTGAATGCAAACTCTGAGACAAGGGCAATGTATCTACATGTACATCCCGCTGACATTGCTGATGAGAAAGGATCTATAAAATGCCGTTTTTAAGAAATGCCAGCGTGCCCAGTTTTCTATATGCGTGGGCTCAATTTAAGAAAATTTCTTACAGTAGATGCCTGACTTGGGCCCTGTGGTTGCCTTTCCCATTACCCGGAGAAACTCCAAAAATGCTCCTTTGAACATAGACATAGGCAGGCATGTGTGTAAATACAGTCTGAGTCTCTGGAAAGCACACTTCTTTCCTCATTACCCCAGCATATTCTGATTAAACAAAACCTCCCAAGGATTCAATATTATGAAATTACCTTTAATCCTAAAAATATCTGTTGTCTAGTTCACATCACTCTGAAACATACACACCAGGCAGAAAAGGATGCACATTTTTAATTCTGTCCCAAAAATAAATGCAGCTTTATGTAGTCATTTGTCCTGCATATGAATGAAAATATTCTGCATTTCTTAAATATCTATATAACTATAGAAAAAAATATTTTTATGCATATTATGTTTACACATCTGTAACACAGAAAAAAAGACACATTTTCATGATGATAGTTCTTGTATGACAGATATGTACCTTGTCACTTATTCCACCTGAGACATTATTTCCTAAAACGGAACTAATAACCCCAAAGTTTAGTGTTTTCTTTTTAAAAAGTAACTTCTAATTATGATGATCCTAT
Organism: Donacobius atricapilla; assembly: GCA_013397315.1. Taxonomy (NCBI): domain Eukaryota; kingdom Metazoa; phylum Chordata; class Aves; order Passeriformes; family Mimidae; genus Donacobius; species Donacobius atricapilla. Next base: position 292,639 of record WBMY01005669.1, read on the forward strand.
AGACTATCATAACTACTTAGCAAAATGAGGTGTGTATTAAACCTTTATTTCTTAACATAGCACATCCACAATATCATGTTTTACTATACTTACTGCAGATAACAAGGAACAATGAAACAAAACTGAATGAAAGCTTAGCAATTTCTTTAGTTTCACACAAGGCACTAATAAAAAGAAAAAATGTCCAGAACAATAAAGTATGCATTTTGAAAATAAATCACATTGGAGATTAAATTATCCAGCTATTTATCCAATTAGCATTATCTTGCATGGAACAGGAAATAAAGTAAATGTGATCAAACAATATAAATAGCCTTTTTTTTTTTTATCTTGATGACAAGACAGACTTATTAATTTAGATTTTTCCATGTACTCAATACAGTTTCACAGCAAGCCCAAAGCACAAATGTCACACCAGAAGCTTTTGCTTCTGCAGTTTTAGAAGCCTGCTCTCTAGTATGCTTCATGTACATAAAATCATTCTTTTGAGAATCAATATACCCATACAATCACAAAAACTTGTGAGTATATTTATAGCTAAATAGTTTTCTGTGTGAATAGCTAAATTTCTTACCTGCTGTTTCTGAAGAGTATATTTCTTTCTTTTTCTTTTCTATTTCACTGTGCCTCAAGCACTATTTTGCCATGACTGTATCACTGTCTCGGAAAAGACCTGTTACCTCCTTCAAATCTTACTCCAGAAAACATTAATTGCATGCACTGAGAGTGAGATACATTCATTTAACTTTCTTTATGTAACTACAACTCAGAAGTTGCATGACTAAGCGCTTGTAAGGTGCAATTTATCTGATCTACTTTTGCCATCTACATTAGGATGAGACAGATTACCCCTACAACTGCCTATTTGCTGTCTGTTGATTCTAAGGTGACTCAGATGTAAACGTCTACATTTGTTTCAATGAACTTCACAGTGAAGATTTAATCTAGATGAGGGAACTGTTATAGCACAACTGACCTTCCAATATGAAATGCTGAATCTTTGTTAATAATTCTCCTAATTTACTAACTGGTGCTCAGATCATAACAACCAGTTCACTGCCTTGTTTAGCAAATTTACCTACCACAATTAAGGGCTAGGGAAGCAGATATGGAGAAATTATATTCTTGGTTGACAGACAAACATTACATTTTAGCTATAAGATGCAATATTTTTTCCCATGACAAGCAAAATTCTAGAAAAAAGCTTAGTGACCTGATTATAACTAAATGATCTGTTTCTGGTGTTCTGTGTGTTCCCAAAGCACAATTTTATGAAAGCATTCCTTTAACTTGAAATACAATGTGCTCAACATAGCACATTTGTCCTTAAGGCTGTATGATTATGCTTTTGCAAGCACCTAGACAGCACTTTTCCCCCACAGATCTCAAACAAATTTATAAAAGTAGATATCTGTCATTGACAAGCATTTGTCTTATGTCCTACAATGTCAAAGTTGCATGCACAGTCTTGTCATTAAAAGAAGTGCTATGTATCATACAATAAACAATGACATCCCACAAAAAATCCTTCTGGTCTGAAGTTAATATTTGTTTTATTTTCATTTTTGCAAGTGAATACTTTTAGAAAGGGAACACATCCACCTAGGAATATATGCATTCAGTTTACACTAAGGGAAAAATACATATTAATAATAGTATAAAAGTTAAAAAATCAGTGTTTAATCTGGTAAACAATAGAAAAATTCTTATGAACTAGTGATACTGTCATTGAACTGGAGAGAGTTTGAGAACAAGCTTGCTCTGGCTTTTTCACCCTATGATTTGGAATCTGCTCACAGTACTGCCAGCTTAACCAAAAAGGATTAACTCCCATATCCAACTGAGAACACAGATAATTCTCAGTAATTGGTAAAAAATGAAGATGAATGGGGCTGAGAGATAAGGAGCAATTAGCTCATCAGCAGTTACAGCTGTGCACTCAATCCGGATCCATCTCTTGAGTCTCGGCCCCTTTTAAAGAACCCAGGCAGAATAAGCACAGGACACCCCCTCCCAAAAAATTGCCATACCTGCCCATCATTCCTCTGTCTTCCATTTTATTTCCATGCTATACAAAGACACCTGTCATAGCATTCTGTGTAAACTAATACCTCTCCCAGGACCTGTATCTACAGCCAATCTTCTTTTACATTAAAAAAAAAAGGTAAAAAANTACTGTAGACACTTTTAAGTTCCCTGTCAATCGTTTCATTACAGCAGCATCATCTGTTTGAAAATATAAGCAATTCCCTCATCTAATTATAGGGAGGATTTGAGGTTCATTAACATTGCCAAGGCAGAGAATCAGATGTGCAACTGCAGAGCTGTGCTCAGTGGCCTGCATTCTCTGTTTCCTTTTATTTGCTTTTTCAAGGTCTCCAAGACTTTTTCCTGGAACCATAAAAGTAATTCTTTCCCTTAAAATAGACACGTGTGTTTAGAAAAAGGAAATTACTGCATTTTGTACTGTTCTATTATTGGGCAAGGTCACCGGAGAAAAATAATTTCATCTAAATCATTTTATCTCTGATTCGGGATGAAAAAAAGGAATAGTATATAAGCAAGCATTACTTTTGAACAACATATCACAGGAAGCCTTGTATTTGTCTCATAATTTTAAATATTGCAAGGTAATGCAGATGAAGAGGAAACCTAACATGCCAAGAAAATCTCTTAATTTTCAACACATTTTGTGGTTGTTTATGGATTAACATGCTAGCCAAGTGTAAAATGTTGCCTTGTATTTCCTAACTGTGTTTAGAAATTAAGAACACCAAAGTTTTCATGATTGCTTCACTTCCTTAAAGAAATAATAGCATTTTTTTCGTATGAATGTAGTTTAAACAATGACATTTTCTTGGGACATCTGTTTTGAGATCACATTTTGAATAGATATGAACTCATTTCCTGCTAAGCAAGTAATTTACTATTGTTGATAGTTGTTTACAAGTTTTATGAGTCATATTTTAGCAAGTGGCAAAGGTCTTAACAAATCCTTTGAGTATTCCCTAAAGTGTATGCATAGTGTTTTCATTATATAAAATGTTCGGGAAGCAAAAGTATACGGACTGTTCTTCACTTCCTAACAAGTTATAGATAGCAAACTCTAGCTCACAAAAATAGATTTTAAAAGGTATTTATTTTCAAGGGCTTTTATCATTTGCTGCTGCAGGTTAATGAAGTAGGACAGCAGGGCAGTAAGTACTTAAGCAGTGAGGAAATGACAAAACTGCTTTACCTATCCATTGCTTTAGAGCATCAGATGGTAAGCATACACCTGATCTTTATATCACACAAGATGTTAATATGACAAGGAGCAGAACTTTGTCAGTGAAATTTAAAATTTGACCTTGCCACTCTCTTTCTTTTCATTCTACAATTAATTCATAAAAACCAAACCAAACCAAAAAATAAAAGCAAACCCCACCCAAAAAGACCCAAACCAAAAACAAAACAAAACAAAACCAAAAACAAAACATAAAACCCCACCAAATCCAACAAAAAAACAAATCCCCACCACACAGCATAATCTTTCTTTTTTCTTTGCTGCCCTATGGAATTCATTTTTTAAACAAAATCCCAATAATTTATCTACCCTGCTTGTTGTATGTAGAATTGCCACTAAAAAGAACCCAGGACATTTTTCCTTCTTATCTGCAATGTAGCTCATATCAGCCAAGCTGTCACAAGACAGTACTTGATATAAACAAGAGATTGCAAAGACATCTCAGTAATCAATATTAGGATGGCTACAGTATGGAAGCCCCAACCACTGCATATCATTTGTCTCAGCATCTATTTCTATGACCAAATGAAGCATTAATTCAAATCATAAATCTATGGTGATTTAAATCTGGGAATGAGCACCTGCCTGCTTTAATGATTTATTTTGTACATTTCAGTAAGCAGGAGATTTGTCCATATGAACTGACAGGTCACCTTCAGATGCCAGTAGCAGACTGTTTATCACCATGCAGACTAGCATCTCATCTTAGCAAGTAAATATTAAACTAAAAGAATCCAATTGATTGTGGATGGGGGAGAAAGGCGTTGCAGCCATATATTTTACTCAATGTGCTAATACCTCACTCTGATTCCTCTGTAATCTCCGTTTTTTTTTTTTTTTTTCGGGTTTTTTTTTTTCCCCCTTCTAAAATGATAATTCTGGTGGGAGGATGCAAGCTCAAGGTTACCAGCAAAACTGAAGAGATATAAAATAATTACTTATTAGTATCATTGGCTTCCTTTAACTCCTTTCACTCACTAACCTTTTGGCCATTGTTTCAAAGGACCAAGTTAATAAATTTGTGTAGTGTTTTGTATAATTATACAACATTCAACTACAAGAACTACTTCTGTAATTCACATTAAGCATTTGATTAAAACCAAAAAGCAAGACAGTCGGAAGTAAACCTGACAAGTCGATAGGATAAATAAATTAGGGGTCTTTATTTTATTTATCTGCCTTTATGTAGGCATTGGAGCACAGGATGATTGATCCACACGCACTATAATGCCTGCTACATAGGGGCTAAGATGAATCAGTTAAGCTTTTAGCCTGGTTGGATCGTTTGTTCCTCTTCAGTTTGGTCAGGCACATAACCTAATTTAAATTATAAACTAAAATCAGGTTGTTTTCTTTTGTTTTATTCTTTCCTCCTGTCTACATTCAGTAATGTAATATTTCATATTCCTACTTAGCAAGCTATAATCTAAAACATTAATGGTATATGGACTTGATAATATTTATTTGAAAATACATAGATAAACACACTCCTGAAAAAATGCAGAAGAAGGAGTACACACCTACTGCAAAGTAACACCTTTGAAATATGATTTTTTGTCAAGATAATACAGTGTGCAAATTTTCAAAAATGCAACTAATAAACAAAGAATTTAACTCTTCATGAACCTAATAATACCCTGACATTAGTAGCCGTAGGAGTCACTTCTCTGATTCCATATGCATGACCAACTGGACACTAGACAGGGTTCACTATAAAAATAAACAAATAAAAGCAATTTGTTTTTGACCAATCCTCTGCATGAAGGGTGCAGCTCAAGACAAGATGCACAGACAAGAAAACAGTATTTTCAGAACCATTCCTCATGAAATGGAGACAACTGGAAAGCTATTCACTCTACTCGAAGAGCCATTTTTTTCCGAACAAAATTAACTCAATTCTTCATTCAGTTAAATTGGGAAATTAACTGAAGCTAACAAGTAAGTTAAGGGGCTGAGAGGAAATTTTGACAATGACAATAAATAATCTTGCTTTGCTAAGTTTGCCCTAATAAAATAGCTAGAATGTATTTTCTTAAATAGGGAAAATGATTAAGCTGTCTAAGAGCATATTAGTTATCAAAATTATGCCTAAAACAAAGATTTCAAAATAGATATTTTTCTTTTTTATTCAGAGGAAGTTCAGATATTCCTTCTATCCACTCTTCTACAAATACTCTGTGTAGTATAGAAGTTGATTACCTGTTAACTTTTCCATCCCCATGGATGCACATGCGGTTTATAACCAGAACTGCCAAGAAGAATAGCAGCTCCACAAACCAGTATTTGAACTTTTTCTTTCACATAATGGATTCATCTAAGCCTGCAAATCTAAATTAGGTTCTAGCTCTAGTACGCACTCTTTATCTTCTCAGTTTGTATTTACACTTTTCACCCTTCCTCATTACTTCACTTTTCTCCCAGTGTGCTAGAGGCCACCTGATCCTTCCACTTCATTTGTACCTATCTCCTCCTTCCAGATTTCCAAGACACCTGCTCTCTACCCTCTCGTTTTCTCTCCAAGAGAACAATCTTTACACTTGTATTCGAGTAACTGTATATATTGATATCAAAGTATTCACACACAATTTATGACAATTTTCTTACCATCATGGAAGTGTTTTTAAAGTCTTTATTTAAAAGGAAAACAAAATCAATCATATAATCTCCTTATGCAGTAATGCACACATATTGTTGCTATTTACAGCAGTATGAGCCCAGGTGAACCTGTTCTTTGAATTGCCATTCATATTATTTCTAAAAAATACCCTACCAATGCCTACTGAACTGTACAGAAATGCTGTTCACAAACAAGTATTTATTGATGTTAAGGCTAATATATACACCTTATAAGATTCAATGTATTTAGAAGATGAAAAACTAAAAAAAAAAAAAAAAAATCTAGACAAAGGGCCAAAATAAAAAAAAGCCTATCTGAGGCCATTTTATTCCACTATATACCAATCTTCCCTGCAGACTTCTAAATGTACCCCTCTGGCATTGAATTTCTGTTGCTGAGTTAATACTGTCTCAACATGATAAAAGGATCCAATACAATGAAATGGCATAACAAAACATTTTACAGCAGACACACAGATGATTAAAGATTTAATCAACAACAACAAAAAGTTATCCTAGCTTTGAAGTATGCTTTAACAAAACAAATTGTCCAAACAAATGAATAAAGTATACTGAAACAATTCTTTTTTGAAAAAGAACTTGCTGATGGCTGCTTAAGAAATGAAAAAAAATGTTAACTACATTTTAAGAACGTGTTTATTAAAATAAAATATGATAGGAACTGCAGAGCATGGCAGAATTTATTGTGTATGTATGTTTTCCTTTTGTCACAGGGCACATGAAAGTATGAAATATTTTGCTTTCAAGCCTGTGTTCTGAATTACCTAAAGTCGATACCCAGCACACTGAGCAGGAGACATTGTTAAATTTTGCTTTGACACCATCATCTTTCACTCCACCTGTACTTTGAAAAATGAACTCTAAGCAATCAAACCACTTTCTTTCATGGAAAATATTAACTGGAGTCTGCAAAAGTAGCCTGCGAAAAAAAAGAATGTTTTTGTAATAGTAACAACAGAACTGAACGCTGGTGTAAAGGTCAGGTACTAAACAAAACTAAAAACATTAAGAAAAGGAAAACAAATGTGTAACTTTTTACGCCAAATCAAGGACTTCAGAAAGAAGTTCAGAAAGATCACCATTTTAATAAAATATCTTAGTATTATAGATGTATAATAATACTATGTCTGAAACTTACCAACACTTGAATTCAGATCTCCATTTTCAGAGTCTGCTCCATGCTGGTTATTATTTGCGTGATAGTTGGACATGGCTTCCAATTTAATTTTTTTCACTTTCATTGCTTCTGCTATGGCAGCATTGGTGGCAGCTGCTGCTGCTGCAGCTGCTGCTGTCAGACCTGCGAAGAAGTATGAAAAAATGTAACATTCTATGAGTCTCCATTATTGTAGGGACTGCTATTATTCCTTCAAGCTTGTTATAGAACAGAGAGCACTGCAGAGTATTAATCCTCTTGTTGGTTTTGAAAACTATCAACTTTTTCAAGTATATGTTTCACATCATATTTAGATAATTACTCCTATACATTCATCTAAACTTTAACTTGGTATCTAGTAAGTGCATTCATAATAGAATCACAACTAGATGCACCTACAAATACATGCAGTCAAATATCTAATTTGGCTTCAAAATGGTGTCCTGAGTTTCTGACTTTGAATAGGTGAATATGTACATAACCATACTAAGGAAAAAAAATCCCATTAGATCTCTAATGTTAGACATGCTAAAGAAAAGAGAAAAAACATGCCTATAATTTCTATTTATGAGTAACAGATGATAGAACTCAGACATTTCTCATTTCATACATAACAGCAAGGAGATGTAGTTGTTCTAGGAAGCATTTGTAGAAAAAAAATGATGCAAAAAATTATTTTGTTCTCCCCAGATTTGAAGGCATTAAAGTATTTATCAATGAGAAGAGGCATTATAAACCCATTTAATAACAATCCCAAAGCCACTTATGGACAACTCAAGTGCTCTTCCTACTAAACCAAGTTTCTGCCATCCAGCCATTTACAAGAATGTTCTACAAACCCCAGGAAAATTTCTCTTTGTCAGGAGCAATTGGATAACTGGTCCAGTTCTCCAGTTGCCTTCAAAACTCAAAATAAGATGCAGCTTTCAACCAAAGTCACAAGTGTCTTTGCCGTTTTTGTTCTCTTCACTGAGGTAATTCTCCCGTGGTCCCCAACCCCTGCTGATGCCCACCTAGATCCCTCTGCCCCAGCCTGGGTGGCAGCAGAGAGAAGCCAGTGTGAAAACTTCACAAGAGCTGCCTCCCCCACACAACTGATGCAGGGGCCAGAGATGGAAATGATAGAGAGCTAAATCTAAGAAATAAAAAAGAAGGCAATAAAGCAGGTAAGTTTAATGCATTGATACACTCTCAGCCCTCAGCCTGTCATGCCACAAGAAGAAAACAGATCCCTGGTCATTTTGAATCAAGATTCTTGCTCTAGATTGTGGAGAAGGCTTGAGAAACTCAATGTAATTAGTTTAAAAGTGCCTGCTTGTCTGATTTTCAGCTACTCTGAGAGGTGTGAAGTGTCTTATGGATCTCAAGAGGAACTAACTCCACAATTTACTATTCTAAGGCTGCTGTCTAGCATAGGAAGAGTGCAATTTAGCAGGAAAGACCAAATAAGCAAATAATCCCAGGCTGCTGAGGTAAATATTGCTGGCACCATTGCTTCCCAGGGTCTCTTGTTGTCTCCTTTGACTCCTTACATAGAAAACAAGTTCATTTTTCCCACATTTTTGGCTAGTGATTTGGAGGGACAGAAGGCAAATTCCAGCAGGGAAAAAGCAGAAGGTGACCAGACATCAGGGCGTAAGAGGTGCCTTTGAATATATTATTCCTCAACTGAAGGTTGTTTTCCCTTATTGCTTTGCATGACCACATAAAGATTAGCAAACGGTTCCAGCCTCCCGACCCTCCTCACAGGCTGACTTCTAATACCTCCAAGTGTAATGAGAATTACTGAACAAGTGATAATTACAGATCAATATTCTTTAGAAAAGTGCTGTTTCAGGTAGAAGATGTACCAGAAGCCAAAAAATAAATGAGAAGGTGACTAAATATAAGAGCTTACTTTTATTTTAGCTTCTGCTACTATCACAAATTGTGCCTGTTCTGATCTTAGAAAGGTATTGAAAATAACATGGACTGCTTCCAATTATATTTTTACCTTGGAGGAAGGATATGAAGCCATACATTATCCAAATTTGGTTACAGTCCCTAAATTTGGCCACAGAAAACGGGATGGTGGACATCTGAACTTTGGTTTGCATCCGGTGCTCATTAAACAACACAATAACCTACACTTCCTTTTTTAATATATGTATACATCCCTGAAAAGATAAAACTAGCATTTTTAAAGAACAATTCTATGGAGGAATATTCTGGTACATTATATTCAGTGACTACAGAAACAGGCCCCAAATTTTTGTTTGTGACTACACTTGTAGACCAGCAGTTTCAAAGTGCTTCCAAGTATTGGGGTAAATTACATACTAAAGAGATGGTGGACATAGAGCTTGTGAGACCACCTTCAATTATTTTGTTTCACTGGAATAATGATAATGACCTGGATGCAGAACTCCTGAAATAAAAACTCTCTTTTGCTATAAAATTTACAAAAAAAACCCAACAAACCGCCNTATGCTTTGGTGCACCTCTTTGGATAGGGATGGAGAAGCTAAAATACATATTGCTTATTTCTGCAGTATGATTTTTGCAAGATAATGCTTGTGGTAAAAAATGAGAATTATAAAAAGTAGGAATTAAAGTAATCATTTCATTCATACAATCACAGAAATGACTGGAGTGATTACTTTACTATACAGCATTTAAAGGAAGCCATACAAATCTAAAATGCACCTCCTATAAGCAGTGGTGCAAGTAAGGAGGGCAATGGAAGGAATAATGCCCAGAATCCTAGTTTAATGATGGTCCCCACAGCAATTCCAGCTTATAGAACAGTTTATCCTTTACTGATACTTTTTTCCTATCACCTGACGGTGATGATACAGCAAAGCAAGTAGCAAGGGAGGCCCGAAGCCCGTAATCAGAGCCGCTTGCTTTATAATCACTGGTGCACTGTGGTGTACTGGGGTGTGGCACAATCCAGAATTTCAGCACAGGGCCCAACTTTTCTTTCTTATCTCACTCGTATATGAAGGCAAATATATTATAAGAAGAAGTTAATACACTACTATGTATCTATATTTATATTTTAAAATACTAAGTTTTAAAGACGCAGTATGGTTATATACCCAGGGAAATACTTGGGATTATTTTTTAAATTTATTCTTTGAAAAATCCTTTGATGTAAATATTATTTAGTACCAATTAACTCTTACAATAAGTACCCAAGGAGTTTCCAAGGTGCACACTTCTCTACACTACAGAAATATTATCATCAAAAATGAGATAATAAAACTGAAATGAAAGAAATAAGGATCACACCAAACAGCCACATAGGTATTTTTTATTCTTCACAAATATTTATCTGAACAGTTAAAAAATATTCAGGCCAAAATATTCAGTGGATTAAAGTCAATGGTAGTTGTCATTAATATTCTGAAATTGATAAGTTGTTTATGTCTGGCATTCTTCCTGCTGATTATGCAGTGAGACAGGCAGCTTTATAAATATCTCATCACTCCATCGTCACACAAATTTCATCGACAGTGCTCATGCACAGCTATTAGCAATATGAATCTAACCATTACAAGAGGAATGAAAATCGAACATGTGGCATTAATACGCAGTCCTGGTTCCTAACCATCTGATAGGCAGATGGTGTAAAGCGGATTCTCCAGCTGAAATGAAGGGGCACATCATTTAAAACCTTGTTTGCATTCTAACTGATATCAGTGCCATATTGATATACATGATACATCATGGCAGTATTTGAACAATCTAGTTTGTTTCAGTCATAAATGTTTACAGCCTTGTTTTTTATCTTTAGAAGCATGTTCTGAGGAGCGTATTTTTAATTTATGAAACCTATTGTTTACTTCTGTTGAACCAGAAGATTAGCGAAGAGCAGGAATATTAAATTACCACAACCACAGCAGTATAACTAAGATGGATGAATAAAGTATGGTTTTTCAATATGTTAGTAAAGGAATTAAAAAATTAGCCTAGACATTTTATGCATTAAATACATTTATTCATTTAAACCTTACAGCTTTTTTCCCATGTGACATACTTAGAACTTTAATGCTTTATAAAGCCATTCATTTAAATCTCTTACTGCATGCAATTAATCTTGTCCAACAATTTAATTCAAAAAGCAAAACATCAGAAAGTAAAGTTCGATTCAACCATCACACTTCTGAAGTAATCTCCGTATTGCTGACAGTTCCTATAGACTCATCAGCAAAAGTCTGTTCAAGGTGTCTTGCAGGAGCCATGTGAATTTGAATTACAGCTCAATTGAACGCTCGCCAAGCCTTAGTAGGAATTCAGGAACAAGAAGCAGAACACCAAAAGAGAGTGCGAAGGATCCTTTCCTACTAAGGCCTTCTCTCTTCTGTCACTAGATTACTTTGGCCTGTTGGGTGTGTTTGTAGCTGTTAATTATGTTAATAAAGTTGCAGCCTGCTGTCTCTGCCAAATATAATCATAAGCTTTCCCCTGCCAAGTCCTAGTCTAATTTACACCCATGCAACTCTACTGAAGTCAGAATTTCATGGGTGAGAATGAGACCAGAAGTATGCCCAGTATGTGTGGTCTCTAACGCTGAAAAATGAGTGAACAAAACAGAAAACAATGACAAAAAAACCCAGCATCTTCAGAAAACAATTCTGTTTTAAAAGCAAAGTCCCCAAGAGAGCTGTCATATATCATGACAGATTTTCGAAATGTATACAAGTTACTGGTGGGCACTAAATCACATCCAGGGTTTCTGCCTTCCAACAAATAGCACTGTCTGCCTGCCTTAAGAGAAAGCTCTTAAAACTTTCAGTTTTGATGGGGTGAGCAGCTTAGAATACACTCTATTTGTGAAGCAAAATAGAAATGGACCAGTGAGTGGAACTTTTTCAGCCTTGAATGTGTCTCAAAACACACATTTTTTCATTGCATACCTAAACTTCATCCTGGGACAAATTACAGAATTATTTAAATAATTGATCTTAATTAACTTTTAACTTCCTTCACATAATTATGCCTAAGAGTAATGACAATCCCTAATAGTCATTCCAATAATTTCCTTAAGGCAACTATTAGCTTCCTTTATATTTTATTTTATATATATCTATAACTATATATTTTTGGGTACTTTAAAAATTCAGTAACATGTAAGTATTTACACAAGCTCCTTCTTTAGGACTTTTACAATATTTTCAAGAAACTTTACCTTTGGCATCACAAAACAGGCAGAAAACCAAAATATAACTGTCAGCAGTGTGTTACATTTAATTTCATTTATTTGCTGGAAACTTCATTCTGCAGAAACACAATCCTCACTGCATGGGAGGAGTTCCAAATTTCATCTCAATTCTAAAAGAACTCCATTATTTCAAATTAATGCTTAATCCTTTTTCTTCTAGTTTATTTCAATGGTACTGACTTGAAAATAATTCAAGCCCTTTCTTGATTGAATACCAGATTTCATATTGTGGTTCTTACTTCGGCAAAATTCCTATTAAAATCTGAAAAAAAAATCTGCCTTAGAAAGAAAGGTAGAGTTACCTCCTAGGACCTGACCCCGATCACTTTAGGTTATTGCACTGGTTTCACGGATTTCAGTAGTTCAGGTACAAGTTTTTGGTAGCTTATAATGCTGCTGCCTAGTTATTTCAAATGAAATAGGATCCTAACCTTAGTCTCTGATCTAATGGGTGTTTTATATAGAGTGATACATAAAACAAGAAGGGGAAAGCAGTCTACAGGAGGACAGAGGTCTGATTGCATAGACTGGATTGCAGAAAGGAGAACTTCACCATAATGTTCTGCTAAAATATACCGAGTTTCACTAGAAGAATTCTTTATGTATAATGTATGTCCAGAACCTCACAGTTATCCAGAAACCTTATTTCTGCTAAGATGTCTGGACTGATCCAATACAACAAGCTTGGTATACCCTAAAAAGTTCATTACCTTTTCTTTTAGGATAATCAAAAAAATTCTTGTCTGGTCCCCCTAACTGTATTTTCCTGAACAACTAGAGAGGTTCAGGACAAACTGCCCACTGACATTTTTTATTTTTTTTAATATCTCTTAAAGGCCTATTATTAAGGGTATCACATTAATGAGGGAAAAAAAAACAAACAAACAAACAACAACAACAAAAAAATCCCACCTCCTGCACTTAAAATATTAAAGAAGGAATACTCAGAAAAAAAACATCCATGGTTTAGACTGGCACAACTAAACTGAAATTGACAGTCTTGCACTGGGAGAAAACCACTGTATGTGAAGCTCAAACCATCTGTTGTTCATCAGTCTAATCAGACCTTTTTCCTGTAACTACTCCTACCTTGTAATATGAATTTTGAGGCCTGGGTATAGCATTTAACATAAACAAGCAAAAGAGCTAAATTTCCACAGCATTGTTCAAACCTAAAAATCTTTCTGGTTAAGATGTGCCTCCACAATTAACAACACAGTTGCATAAATAAAACACTAATGTAAAAGGCAGCAGTGTCCTTTTGTTTTATTAACACTGCATTTTTTTAAATAGATCTACTAGCAGGTTGGACAATGCTTAAAAATGTGTAAATGGAATTATTTTATTACTAATATTGGCCATTTATAGAACTGATTGACTTACATTCCATGAAGTTATTCTTTCTAGTGGATATATTCCTTTGTACTGAAGAGTAAAAAGTGAAATCACAAAGTGCATTTCAAATACCACAACAAATTACTAACTGTTACAGCTTCATGGGGTTTTGTAATCTATGAATTTATTATTGGCTTGGTGCAATTGTGACAAAATTAAAGAATGGATGTTGCATAACTGCCTGACTATACTGCAGTTTTAAGCAACAGTTTAAAATCCTACTGGAATGCGGACAGCAACAATACAATACAATTAAGAGAGAACATTCTTTCTTAAACAACAGTCATCTTTTCAAAAGCAATAGATTCTCAGTTCTCATTCACTCTGTTGCATTATTCATTTCATGTGCAACCTCATGCTGGACCATAAATTGTTACTTTATCTAATCAAAGGCGACTTAACTCCACAGAAGGTCAAAGGTTTAATTTTGTGAAGTATTAGCTTACGCTATGAGTTTAACGGAAAAATAGAAGAAGAAAAACAGCCAAGAAACTGGTAATAAATGAACCTTTATTGCCTCAGGCATTGGCCTAGTTAATAAACTTTCATTGAAGGTTTCTTTCAACTGTTATGGACAATGAGGCAAAAAAAAATCTTAAATTACAGCCATGTGTGACTTTTAAAGCAGGCATTCTTTTTTATCTCAACCTTCCCAGCTTAGGAAAAAGACAAAGAGATTGTCTTCAATTTCTTAACCAAAAATGTATGCTTCTAAACAGATGAAAAAGTGCAGATCAAGCCTTTTAAAAGCAGAGGTCAGCTTTGAACAATTTAAAAAAATACTTTTCCTTAAGTGTCAAATCCTGATCCACAATCTCTTTAACTGAATAGTATGCAGTAAAAAAAAAAAAAAAGTGGGAAGGCAAAACATATATATACTGACAATATATTATGCTAAGCTAACAATTGGTTGGTTCCTGAAAGACTTTCTGTTTTACATTTGCATTGCTAGAGTGCAATAATGGCTCTTCTTTAATAGAATGACTTATTATGGGAACAACTTCCCTGCACTTTTTACAAATAGAAGTTCTTTTCTTCTTTTCATGTGTATTATCTCACGTTCTCACAATACTATTCTTGCTGTTAGGAGAAATTAAAAGGTTTAACATAATGACAGTTACTGGTGGTTATTGGTGCTCTGTGAATTTTCTTCATTTAATGTTCTTAGATTTTACTAACTACAACGTCTTTTAATGACATACTCTTTGGGACCAGTTTAGAGAAGTGTATTACAGTTTATGTTACACAGCCAAAAACAATAAGAAGACCAGTAGTATTTAAAAAAGTCTTAGCCTTTAACTTTAGTCTAATTTATAGCTAGATGGACACTACTAATTAATTGTAACAGTGCTACAATTCAGAAATACTGAAAAGGGGTGTTCATGCCTGTAACAGCAGTAATGTAGCTAAATACTCATAATCTTTCAACCAGCAGGAGCTTTTGTAGCTTTTTTTAATAAACTTAATCCACAGCTTGACACAGATCCTGGGGTAATGGCACACAGTTCTTTGATTAAACTAATATCCAAACACTGCTGAGGCAGTCTGATAGCCTTGTGGAAGTGTTTCCCTACTTCCGAACTCAGACTTGCAAACAGGACTGCCTAATTCTCTCCCACAGACCCACTGTAGTCCACATGCCTAATCATGTGAGTGAAATTTAACTTATCCACGTGTGGAAGTATTTGTGGCACTAGAACAAGATCAGAATAAAATGAGATTTTAGTTTGGGACCACAATGGTGCAATTTTAGCTTTGTCATCCTTGTGGTGGAATGGATGTGCCCCCAGAGGGACCTGTTCTCTGCACTGGGTCCACACACTGAAGAAAGAGCAGGCTAATACTTAGTCAATATATCATCAACGCCTTTGTGGCCTTTATGGCCTTGGTCCTACAGCAGGATTTTTGCCCAAAGAAAGAAAGATTCAATTCTCACATCCAGTGAATAAGAATAGTCAGCTACAGACTTATTTCAGCCTTTTGCCATCCTCAGGAAGTGAAAACAGAATTATTCCTAGTTAGAAAAGAGAAGGCAAGAATTCAGGGCTTCAACTAAGATGAAATATTATCACAGCTGCTGAATAGAGCAGTAGACCTTCAGTAAATGTCTAAAATATAAACTACTATTTCAAGATACTTTAAATAAAGTTTCCATTGGATTATTCTTTAATGGCATTAAAATATAATATACATTTTAAAAAAACTAAAATGTCTTTAAAGAACAATTTTGATCCTGTTTTGTCATATTTAGTTTTAACTTAGAGATTGTTTTGAACCCTCTTGTCCCTAAAAAGAAACCTTTATAATACAATATATTTTAACAAATTCTATAACTGTTTTCTGATTATCTCTCTCTATTTGCAGTGTACAAAGCAGGTTGTGCTTAGAAAGACAGAAGTCAATATAACAGTGGAAAAAAGTCCCAGAAATCCACTGGTTATTTCAAGACATATGTACCCTTGTTTTAACACGGCGAGTTGAATAAGAGAATTTTCACATTTCTGAATGTAAAGAATTCACTTGTAAGGGTCAGGAGAGTCCTCTTTCCTTCTTCATTCTTTTATTCACTAGAAGTGTTGTAACTTCAAGAGCTGCACTGTGGCTTTGGGGCTCTTTTTTTTTCTTTTTTTCTTTCCTTTTTTAAGTTTCGTCAGATCCATTATGCATTACTCTGTGCCAGAGGCAAGGCATGGGGCTAAATGTACTGTTACAGCACAGTGACAGCAGAGTTTGTACTGTGATGCAGAACTGTGATACTGTACAAAGTAGCTGTGATAATAACTCACAGGTAACACTGTGTAGTCCTTTTCTCAGATGAAAAGACAGTCAATTGTCACAGGCAGTCCTCTCTCACCTTTATGCTCTAATTGTTGCACAAGGTATCGGAACACTAAATCCCACAGGTAGCACCTCGGGTGCTGACCAAGGCCTTAGATAAATACTTTTGGGTGGCATGTCACATTTGAGGGCAAAGTATCAATTTCCAGTACAAGCTATGGCACAACAAATGTGCACTTGCGTTGTGTCCCAGCACTTCATCAAAGCATGGATATTAGGACAAATTTATTCACTGAAAGAGTGGTTAAGCATTGGTACAGGTTCCCAAGGCAAATTGTGGAGTCACCATCCCTGGAAGTGTTCAAAAAGTGTTCAAAAAGATGTGACACTTTTTCACACAGTTTAGTGGTCATGGTGGTGTTTGTCAAAGGTTGGACTTGATGGTCTTGGAGATCTTTTCCAAACTTATAACTCTTTTTCTTTTTTTTTTTTTGTTTTTGTTTTATTCCAAGGCCAAATTATCACCCCAAAACAAGGGAGTTCTCTCACTCCAGAGTGTTCAGTGAATACTGAACTACTGAACTTCATTCAACAGAATAGTTTTTGTTTGGTACCTCAGAATTGCCAGCTACACAAAAAGTAAACATCTGAAGAATGTTAATGATGTTAAAAGGAAAGCGTGGTATAAATAATGGATACATTATTACTGTACTTGACTATAATACAAAAACAAACATGAAGTAGCTTTCCTACAGTTGCTAGCATACTGGCATAATTGCAGTTCTACATTATGAAGACCTGCAGACATCTTTAAATTCAGATTTACATACATGATCATATGTATTGCTTCCAAAATGCATATTCTTTGGAGCTGGTAACTGATTGGTACCACTGTCTAACACATTATGAGTAAATATTCAAAGGTCATCAAATAAGCAAGCATAAGAAAGCCCCAGCATTTTCGTTGGCAGAAACCTGAGAAATCCTCATGATATACTATGCAAAGGAGACATCATATGTTCATTACTAGCAATACTTTACAAAAGAAAAAGCTTTATGTTACCACAATCCTCTCAGCTTAGTAGTGTCCACAAAAAGACAAAATATGATGACAATTATTTCACAGATTCCACATTTTGTAGGAAGAACTAGATCATAATTTGCAGCAGATAATTTAATTAATCTTTATCCACTAATGAACAGGATTATCAACAGATTTGGATTTTCATATATCTGTTACTGGAAATCACTTTACTCCACCTTCTTAACACTTGCACAAATGTGAAATGGGATGTGTGCTTTCTAACTTCTCCTCTCTCTGGGTTATGACCTTCTTTCTGATCATTGCTAAATTCCAGGTTTTAGACTTACCTGACATTCATACTGGCAAGATGGACTGCACATTTTGCACAGAGTGAGTAATAGAAATGACTGGCAAAAATTTAATTAGTATCTGGATAATAACTCACTATTTTTATCCCAACTACAAGTAATTTAATCAACTACAAGATGCAACCTCAATGCATAACATTAAAAGTATCAACATTCCAAATGAATTTATTTTTCAACAAAAAAATACATAGCCCATATAGTGTACGTGCATTTCTTTTGTATTTTCTACATATTACTGGTCTTCAACATAATGACTTCTAGACTAAAATTTACAGTATGAATAATTTCAAAAAAAAGTGAAACAGGATCACTTGTTACTTTATCTTAGAAATCAGATCATCATTCTAGTAATTTGATACTAATGTTGACTTGCAGTCACTTTGGAGGACATACAGATAACTAGTAAGATTGCAAGTATATAATATTATAATCAATATTTGTCACTGCATAGCCCAAGAACTTTCCAAAGTGAAGAATAAATTAGCTCTGCAACCATGTCTATGGTATGCATAAAATTTACATGAAAGAAAATTACTAGATTTGATGCAATTTCTTAAATTAAATTGCAGAGTTTCTTTAAAATTGAATTCTTAATCACTACTTAAGACATATTAAAATGCAGGAATTGCTTTTGAAAGGATGCAGACCTATTGTTAGATTTAATTTTATGATATACTAACAGCCTATAACATTAAGGAAATTTCTTTTTCTGCCAGTGCCCTATGAAGTTTATGAGACATTTCTACAATTCTCTTTGTTTGCTTTGTTCTCTAATTGGTTGAATTAGTCACATGCTATATTTCTTTGCCAGGCTTGAAAAAGAGTAATTCCTCCATCTACTGAAACAGATTTTCTATGGTGATAACAGGCCACAAGAGGATTGTATTTCATCTAAGCTGCATACTACCCATATTTGTGTGTGTGTGTGTGTGTGTATATATATATTCAGTGAGGTTTCATGTAATGAAAGCAGGTGAATCATTGATTCTGTCCTTCCAGCAATAACATTTAATAAGGATAGCATATCGTCTACAGAGACATTCATACATGCACCAGGTAGTACCATGATCAAATCTTTGTGTGTAAATGCAGTTGTATTTACATTTTTCTTCTTTTGCTGTTGACATCCTGCCTTTCTCAACTACACTTAACATGTTTCAAAAGAGGCAGTACAGTGTTGTCTCAACTGGCCATGTTTTTGAAGAAAAATATTTGCAAGTAGTTTTTCCATTCTCATGTTTTTTTTCTAAGAAAGCTTACATTGCAGGAAAACTTCAGTGAATATTAGTAAATGTTCTACTTTCAATGGAAACTGCTACCATTCAAGCATAAGTGATTGATATTCCTTATATCAAAGAGCATGAAATATAAAATTAGTTGCAAAATGGCTTCAGTGCATGGAAAAAAGATTGCTTCCAACAATGTTGATGATATACGGGAATTTTGGATGGATTCATATTTCCAATCTCCTAAATGAATAGTTGCCATTCCTCACCAAACTAACAGATTGCCAGAAATCCAATTGTATCCTGAGCTGCATCAAATGAAGCAGGGCTAGCAGGTTGTAGGAGGTGATTCCTCCCTTCTACTGGGTTCTTGTGAGACTCCAGCTGGAGCACTGTGTTCAGCTGGGGCCCACAACATAAGAAGGACATGGACCTGCTGGACCGAGACTAGAGAGGGGTTATGAAGACAACCAGAGAGCTGGAGCACCTTTCCCATGAAGACAGGCTGAGAGAGTTGGAGTTGTTCAGCCTGGAGAAGACTCTGGGGAGACCCTACAACACCTTCTAGTAACTAAAGCAGCTATAAAAAAAGGTGAAGAAGGACTTTTTACAAGGGCAAGTAGTGATAGGACAGGGTACCTTAAGCTAAAGAGGGTAGGTTTAAATTAGGTATTAGGAAGAAATTTTAAACTGTGAGGGTGATGGAAGAGATCGCCCAGAGAAGCTGCGGATGTCCCATCCCTGCAAGTGTTCAAGGGCAGGATGCACGGGGCTATGAGCAACCTGGCCTAGTGGAAGGTGACCCTGCCCATGGCAGAGGAGTTGGAACGGGATGATCTCTAAGGATTGTGATTTTTGACAGATTATATGAACAGTTCTTCTGGCAGCTTTAGAAGTGCCCCTAGGTTGGTTGCTTGGTTAGACTGCTGATGGCCTGAGTCTCCTGCTTGTCATTTTCTTATAATTTATCTTCAGTTAGTTCAAATTAGATCCAGAAGATCAAAACCCGACACCTACAAGACCTATGCTTAACCACATGTGTCAAGCATACCTTCTACAGAAATCCTTAGGTGGTAGCAAGAAGAATCTGAAGAGACACTGAAAGAAAGTATCTGAATAATATCTGAATTACTTTGTTCACCATTATAGTTAAAAATACCATCAGAAGAAGAAATTAGAGGCCCTTGAATTTTAATGCAGAGATTACCAGAAAGTATCAGATGTCATCTACATTTTAATTTTATTCCCCTTTACCTATTAGATAGAGATAACCCTTCTTTACTTTACAGAAGGATTATCAATACAAATCAGTCAAGAGTTGTACAAAGCTTTAAAAATAAAGTGCCAAGCATGCCTTAATATCATTTTCAGCCCTTGTTCTAAATCTATAAAGTCAAAGTCCATAAATTCAAGGTAGATTTGCCTAAGAAGTGAGGGCAGCAGTTCAGTGCAAAGTGTACATGGATAAAAATCCACAAAGGAACTATGAAGATGAAACATTGCTTTCAATTTTACCATGCACTTTAAAAGGTCACAAAACACTTTTGAGCCTGGGAGACACTAAGAAAGAATAGGAAATAAATACTTCTATTCATTTTGCTGTGGTGTTTTTCTTAAAACCATCAAATTAACAGATAAAAGGGATTTTTTTACCAACTTGAATTTTGAGTTAGCATATGGCAATTCAAATTCTGAAGCAGGGAGGGCATAAGATCAATAGTTTAGCAATCTAAAAAAAATTAAAACACTTCTCAATTTCTGATGATTTGTCAAAAATTCTTAATTCTATGAAAGCTACTTAAGGTTCTATTAAAGCTAAATTTAAAAAACCTCCATCCTTCCATTGTTACCTGAGCAAGTAAAGTGTTAAATGTGCTCTTCCTAACTCACTGACAATAATGAGAAGTAATATAATGATTTTTCCTTATGTTTGTAAAATGTGACTAGTTATTTTTTTTGTTGACTGTAAAGGAAGTCGTATTCTGAAAAACAGGATATTAAGGATTAAAAAATACACTTTTAATCTAATTTTGCTGTAAAACTGTCAGATTTTTTTAAAATGGCCTGAAAAGAAAAAGGAACAATATGATTATCAAATAATCTTTCCATCCTTTACAGAGAAGAAAAAAACAGGTGTATACTTAATAACTATCACATCAGGTTACCTGCTCAAGGATACAGTGGAATAATGCTTAATTCTTTATCACTATATTAATCTTGAGTTGAGAGCTTCATAAAAGCATATTCTGAATTTTGTTTCTAATCCAAAAGTGTACACACACGAACTAGAAAATCAGTGTTTGTTTTCAACAAAGAAGTAATAACATTGGGAGAAATTCTCATGCAAAGGTCCATCTAGCATAAATTAATGAATTAAAGCCTGATATGGCCAACAACAACAGCCTCTTCAGCTATTGATATAATTTTCCAGCTACATTAGATCAGTGAAAGCTGACATAGACTTTACTCCTCTAAAATACCTTCATGTATAATATCTGACAACTATCAAAACTTTGAAAATTAAGTCTAAGTCAAAATTGTGTTATTTTATTTGGTCAAATGAATTGTTCCAAAAGGTCACATATTGCACGTCACCCAAAGAGTACCATCTCCTTTGACATGCTACTGTCTAATAGAAATATAGAGGTGTCATTGTCTCAGAATTTCATTGGTAGCCAAACACAGACTTTAGGGCAGGTTGAAGTAGTGCCTTAAGCCTTAAAGCAGACTTTATTCAATATAGAACTAATTCTATTTCAAATTATTATGGTATGGCTACAAGAAGAAATTAAAAATTCAATATATTAGTTCTAGTTCCCAGGGTATCATCTGTAGGTATATTTGGGAACCCTGAACAAATAAATATCATTAAATAGCACACACTATCCTCAACAGCCCTAGATGATGATTACTTTTGTGGGTCACGGTTGGCAAATACTGGAAGTTTTGCCTGGGGTAAGTGGTGAGGTGAAGCCATGAACTGTGGCTGCAGTCATCTAGTTCCTAAAACATGAAACATTTTATGCACTTAATCTGCTAAAGTCTGTGAGATTTCCTCGGGTTTTTGGTGATCTTTTTAAAAATAATATACTATATATCTATGTACAATGTGCTTTTTAAAAGCAATGTAATATATATCTTGCAGTTTTAATATATGCTATTCCTGTTTTGCACTAATTGTACACTATTTTATACACCTATCTTCTCTATTTTTGTTGTCGTCATTATTTTCACCTTCATTCTTAACTATTAAATAGATGAATATGGGGGAAAGAAATTGAAAGTAATATGAGAAATGTATTTTGCAAATATCAGTATATTTCTGCTAATATTCAAACTTCATTTTCAGCAAACTTGTTATTTTAAAGGTAACTGTTCAAAAAATAACCCTGTTTTAAAAAAAATTCCTACTGGATTATATTTTTTAAAAAAAATTAGCCTACCAAATAGGTTAATTCTGATAATAAATATTTATCCTACATCTTAATGTTAAGTTACATGGTATGTGCCTGTGTAGCTTTAGAAATTAACATGAAGCCAACACAGTACAGAGAGATATTTGGAGTTCAGAAGCTGCTGGCATTGGGCATTAGACCATAAGTAGGTCAGAATAAACACTTAACATTCAAATTTAAATATAATATTGTGCAATACAAGAAGATCTATAGAGCCATAATGTCTGAATATATTAGGTATGATGATAATACTTCTATTGATTTTAGTCTGTTAAAATAATGAAACTGGATTACACAAATCAATTCTTGGAATACAACACAAAAGCATGTATTATTTGCTTTGCACTTTCAAAATAGGCTTTTCAAGTGAGATTGACTGTAACTATTTTAGCCTTTAACTAAAAACAAGTGTTAATTTTCTCAACATCACCTAAAAAACAGGCTTATAGTAGTCTTTTTGTTATCTTACGGTTGACAAGCTTAACAGTCTTTTAACCATCTAACAAACAGCTTTCTCCATGTGATCAATTATTTAAGACTCGCTCTTACATCATTACTTCTGCAAGGAAATAAGGTGTTTCAATAGGAGGATCTACCATTAAAGACAATTAACAAGCACTCCATTTCCTTTGGCAGAGGGAGGACACTCACAAAATGCTGGAAAACATTCAAGAATGTAGTTTCTGGTGATGTCTTCACAGTTATAAAGAACTAAATATTTCACAACTTCTTGAAGTCTAACAAAAAACAAGGCATTGGCTTTTCAGGCTGTCAGGAATGATGTTTTGTTTTCCAGCAAAGTGCTCAGTATATGTTAAATTATTTCTACTCCAGATGGGAATCAGACTGTACTCTTGAAATTATCCTGCTATAAAAACATTGAAAAGATTATGTTTGTCCAATATCACTATTACGGTCACTAAACAAAAATTAAGACTAAGGCATTTTTGAGAACATATGTTACGAAAACGAGTGGTGATCCAGAACATGGAATACGATAAATCTGCAAAGCACAAAGCATGCATTCAAACCTGAAGTGTGAAGCAAAGAGGAATTTGCATTGTGAATGCAATAAAAACTGCAAATCAGTTCCTTAAAAGCAGAAGACAATAGTCTGAGTTAAGGGCTGCAGGCATCACAGCCTAACAGGGTGTGCAGAATACTACAGATTTCCATCCTGGCATAGCAAGTTACAGATCTGCGATGGAGAGTCGCACTCCTCTGCTGTTACCAGAAGGTAATTATACAACAGTATTTCTAATGATGGAGTCCCAAAGCAATGCTTCTCCTCTTCCCAGTGGAAAATATCTTTTGAAGCAAAGAGTGGCTGTGGGATTCAAGAGGAGGGAAAACACATACCATAAAATATAATTAAAAATTGTGGAGGCTGCCTATGACAAGAATAACCATAAAAAACAGATACAAACCAGCTGGCTGTTAACAACTCCTGAGTTATAAAAATCTTAACCTGCTGTAAAGCACTCAATTCGATTTACATAACCACAGAGCTGACATTCCTTTTAGGCTCCTCTGCTGGGGATTATTTTGACATGTTTAAAGGCAGCATAAAAAGCAACTGTGAAAGGAAGACATGTATCATCTTACATAAAAATTCATTCTTGCCTTAAGACTGGACTTACATGCTTTAATCCCAGCATCTTTACTGAAACTGGAAGATAACTTCAATGGCTACTGGTGATTCAATCTTATAACATTATCCCTTTGGTGCTCATATTTTTGATAAAGTTGATAGTGTATGTATACACACAGGCAAACAGAAAAAAAAATCTATACAATCACAGAAGCTTAAGTTTTGCTATTATTGCACAAAATATCAACCCCACTAGAACCCACTACAGAGCACAGCATATCTAGTCTTAGACAGATTATGTTGCTTAAGATTGCAACGGGCCTTTGCTAAACAAGAAAAGCATTTCTTAGGAACGTAATGATGCAGACAGCATTTTACACAACTAACACAGCTTGCTGTAGGGAATTAAAATAAACAAAATAAAATAAAATCAATCTTACACTGAGTGAAGTTTTGATGTATAAGTGCTGGCAGCTTACATTGCCCAGAGCACAGAACGAGTTTTGCCATTTGATAATTTGCTTGATTCACTGTGCTGCCTCATGCAGGGCATTTTATGCCTGATTTATGTTTAATCGAGTCACCTGCTTAATGTTAAGGAGGGTCACAGTTAGATAGAAGGGTTACAACCATATAAGGCTTTCAACATCTTCCAGTTTGACATAAGAAATGGGTGTAAGTGTTAGAGGTCAACCTTTTTCTTTTATTTTGATTTAATGTCCTCTATGGAATATTGCATAAAACATTAATGCACCACAAAACCAATTTGATTCCCTTTTGAAATGCAGAAAGCAAATATGGATTAAGAGACTCAAAACTCACAAAATAAAATAAAAGCAACCTACAGTCTAAATGATCATGTATATGTGAGGGATTTTTACAGCTTATAAGGTACATCCTTAATCATATAAAAATGAATATAAGTTCTCCCTTTAATAGATAAGCAATCAAATTTATTCTGGTGTCTCAGAAAAATAAAGACTTTAAAGACAAAAGAACCATAAACTTTTAATATAACTGTGGTGTACAGGTTTACTATTCAGGCTAGATATTCATGCTTTTAAACATATATAACTGGATATTAGAATTATCAGCATTTTCTTTGCAACAATGATATGAAAAACTGCATCCATATTTAATAAAAAAAATTAGATGTAGAAAACTACTACTGACTAGAGAACTTAGACAAATCTGATCTTTCTCTCAGTGTTTCAATGTGCTGAAAGTACTGCAGGACATTATGAATTTTGAGATTAAAATTCTCCCATATAGTACTGAAAAAAAATAGACATAGAACCAAATAAGGTATTAAAAGATGTACTTTTAAGGAGGAACTATTACAGTTAGCAAGTGCAGATGGAATTTGGCACTTACCAGTTTGGAGATATTTATCAAGTCTTTTAAGTGCACTAAAGTTATGTACATGTTATGCCATTAACACAATTTCCAGAACCCAATAATAGACACAATTCACAGTGAATCCAGAGGTATATCAGAAGTTTCAGTCCTTGGCTAAAATGTGATTTGTTTGCCTACTAAATTGTGTGTTTGTGATATACAACTTCTTGTGCCAAGGACAAGAATAAATATTTCCCCATTTCTTTTTAATTTTATACTGAGAATACACTAAGCTTCATCAAATACTTTAAAACATACCAATAATTTCCAAAGATTCATTTAACAGATAATGTACACAGTTTTGCATCCACATGTTTTAAATAATTTACCTACATTGACATCTTCACCCAGCTAATTTTAAATTAACCTTCTAAAATTTAATCATTCAGACCAAACTCTTCATCTAGATTACCTATAGTCAATGAAGAGATACAAGCATTTCCAGAGGGTGATTCAAGTTGGCCTATTTTATACTGAGATGTATCACTCTCTAGAGATGTCTGCTACTTTCCACTGGCTGTGAAAGATGACTTGGTAAGATTTCAACAGCTACATTTCAGACATATTAGCAAATGAATCTCCTCCTTGATAGCTAACTTCTTACACAGCTAAAGCTAGGGAAAACTAAATTCTTTTCTCAGATAGTAAAAATATAGTCAAATTATTTACCTGTGTGCCTGATATTTCTATGGAAATGTAATCGAGCTACTGTTTTGGAATTCTATTTCTAGGTATCTATTTCCTTTAAAATTAGTTTTCTGCTCAGAAAAAAAAACTATTACAAAACTATCTCAACTTTACACTTGATTAAAAACCTCTGCTTTATAAAAGTTTAAAAAACTTTAGTTAGTCATTAAGAACTCAGAAAAATAAAGGAAGTCTCAAAATGATACATGCTTTGCATTGTTCTGTAAGAAGAAAACTATTTATATTAAACACTTTCCTTCTTTCTTTCAAGGAGTTTATTTTTACAGAAATATTTTAAAAATAGGTCCTGATGGACAAAACAGAATAAAATCTAATTTGAATGCTACTAGTTATCATACCTTCTATCTGTTTCTGTCAAACATTTTGCCAGGTGTTTTTTCCCCCACTTCTACTTCCTATAAAAATCAAATTAGGGAGGCAAACTGATTTCACAATATTAGTGAAATTCAGGTGAGTGAACTCTCCTTTTAAACAAAATCTAGATTTAATGCCAGCATACATATTGCTAACAAATGCAAAGCATCTACAGAATTGCGTATTCTCCAGCTGGATAACGGGCACAATCAGGCCCACATCAGCAGCAACTGGGTTATCAGTAGGAACCCTACCGAACAAGACGTTTAGCAATTGGTCCCAAATGTTATCTCTATTTAGGGGTAGAAATCAGCTGCAGAACAGGACAGCAGCAAATGTCCCAGGCACTTTCATATAATACAGAAACCACCACATCACTGTGCTGTTCATTGCTGCATAGAAAAACTTGAAAATATGAATTCATCAGAGCATAGAGAGAATCTGAAACACGCTCAGAAAGATGTAGTTCCATTCACTCGAGTAAACCTACAGGGATGATAGTCAGTGCTGATTATAGGCCTATTTATTTCATTTAGCGGAGCATAGTAGTGAGACACCTGAATAAGCACGTTCACTCACATACATGCACTCATACACTACACAGAAGTATTAACTCTGGAATGGAAACTCTTTTGTCATGTTATAATAGTGATGCACCCAGGAATAGTCTCTGTTAGATTGTAAATATTCCCTTAATTCCCCCTTCATCAAGGCAGTGATAGACCAAAGAGGGAGAAGTATCTGAAACTATTTCCTACTTTAAAAAGAACTTATGAAAATCTGCCAGCTTTTTCTCTCCTTCTGTCTGTCAGGTCAGACTGAAACTGTTTTAATTCTGTGCCCAGAAAGCTCTGTTCTCAGTAGCACACAGTCTAAATAAGTGCTCTTACATAGTATATTTCACCAAAAAAAAGGTAGATGGCAACAGTGTGGAATAGCATGGAATTCTGAAAGCCCCAGCACCAATGAGATGCCCACTGAGATGCCCACTGTCCATGCTGGTAAGAATTATGCAATTCCACTCTATATATTGAATGGTAAACTTTTATTAAGAAAGAAAGAAAAACAGTTATTTTTAAAAGAAATTGACAAAGTGTTCATAAGAATTAAAAATTTAAAAGAACTGTGAAAAGTCTCGTTATAGATCTTTAAACAGGAGAGGGTTTGTGAACAGCCGTTTTTGATCCTGTACACCACAAATAGTATTTTCATGCAATGACAGAGATCTAACTCTGCATTTAGCAAGTATTTTTCCAAAAATATATTGTAAACAAATGCAGAGACAGCACAAGAAGGTGTATTTGTCAAAATATATGTCTTGAAATGTTTCCTTTTTTTGTGTCATTCATATAAATCTAAAGATTTTTTATTGAGCAGCCTCAGGGACTGAAGTTTCTTCTTGAAGACAAATGCAGTATATATGAAACAAAACCAATGCAATTCAAAACAATTACAACACCTGAAAATTTTCCTAGAAGCTTCTAGGAAGCAGGAAGAAGCAAAGAAATAAAAAGGGGTAAGAATTCAGGTTCATATTTTCTTGAGACATTTGGAAAAAGAGACTTAAGAGGTCTTTCAGAGAAATTATGAGCTCTGTTAGCACTGGAAATCCCTTTTCATTTTCTATGTATTTATCTATCAGTGTTTAGTGTTTTTCATTTTTTCCTTAAAAGAACATTACTTAATGGCATTTCTCCCAGATTTACTAGAATAATAGAAGTAATAAATCTGTCAAGCTTGAAGCAACAGTATTAAGGTGTTTAAAATGAATCTAATAATCTTGCCAAAATACAGTTACATAATTTAATATTTGGTCAGCACTGAAGTGGTCAGGTAGTTGGATTACATGATTGTGCTAGGTCCCTCCCAGCTGAGATTTTCTACTCTATTTTATTCTTGTCTATATTTCACGCATATTATAGACATAAAAGCAAAACCAGAAAGTGAAATTTAAGCAAGCATTTTATTTTTTGCTTTTTGATATGGTGAAAATGTAACAGTGTAAAGCAGAAAGGAACTTAAAGGGAACAGAATTCATATGAATCTCAAAATCACTAACTTATGAAAAATGAGAGGAACGCTTCTCTTTAGAAGACAGCGTAGCGACCAAACTTAGCCATTTAATCAAAACTATTCAAAGAAATGAGGAAGCTTCAAACTACACCCCCTGATACCAATACCTTCTTCCCAAAAATAAATTGATTACAATAATCAGCTCACAAATCTTTCACATCTCTGAAAGAAATTGTTGAGATCTAGGTGACAGGATATCATGGAAAATAATGTGATTTTTGAATACAGAGTTAGGGCAGCAGAAACTATACCAAAGCAACAAATAAAAAGTGAAAGAATCAGATAAAAAACTCTGGTAGAAATAATCCCTGTAAGTAACCATAGGAACAACGCTGTACAAAAAGTGAGCTGGAGCTAAGCAATGCGTGAGATTTCGCATGTAATGACTGAGGATGAAATGAGGAGGCTTTTACTGGGAGCAGGCCACAGATGGATCCATGTTAAGTGAACAAATACAATTAGATCATGAATAATTCTAAAAGAAGCAATGAAGCAGATTCAAACACAACTCCAAAAGACAGCATTATCTCAGAGGTTATATAAACAGTTCTGAATTACATAGTAAAACAAAAAAAATCCCCACTTAGCAAAAATTTTTTACACAAAGAAAAAAAGGATTTTCCACAGGCAGACTAAATACAGTTTTTGTAGTTTCACTGAATTAAAAAAGTCCAAGATGTGAGACAGAAATTAAGTTAAACCCATTGGCAATAACCTTCACCCAACTTGATTACAAGTTATATAAGGGCTACATTAAATAAAATATTATTTTCCTTATGCCCTACTTTAATCTGGGCTACCTACTGAATCTAATAACTTACTTGATTACTTAATAAAAATAAAGTTTGAAAAATAAATAAAGTTCAGAAAAGACACATCATTACTTCTAACATAAAATCCTGGTATTCTTTTTTACTTTTAAAGTGCCAGTCCTTTTCCCTAGAGAAAGTTCTTTGAAACTTTTGCCTTGTCAGCTAGACAGGATGAGGGAATTTAATATCTGGAATGAACAGCAAGGGAAGACATCTCAGGGAAAATCTTGTTACTATTTACCATTATTCTTCATTTTTTGTTACCCCTTCCAGAAAAATTTATTTTTGTTATTTAAGGTTTAATTAAATAAAACTGAGTATTAAATGAAGTAGGTTTGAGAAAAGAGAGGGAAGGATGATATATTAAAATATTCTTTCTTATCACTGTTCTGTGAGTTTATAAAGCACCATTTATATAGTTCAAAATTCATGCCAAGGCTAAATCCATGTAATCTGGAATCTGTGAAACTTCCAATACTCACTACGGGAGACGTCTCAGATTAAGATGAATGAAGAATTACATATTTCTAGTCCTTCTACAAGTTTTCAGGGGAGAGTCAAAAATAAGTCACACAGGTGAGATTTCACACCATTTGTAGAAAATTCTAAAATACTTTTTCACATACAATAAAAGTAAATATTTTCTCAAATCATGTGGCTTGGAACTCAAAATACTTAGAGAAAATATTGTGTCTCAATACCAAGTATAATATTTTGATTAATATAATCAAATTCACTACTGGCAATATGAGTTGTGATTCCCTCATACAAATGGAAAACAAAACTCATCATAAACACTAGTAGTAGTAATAGCAATAGTAATAACAATAACAATCACAATAAAGACAGTGGCTAACAGCTATGAAATAATTTAAAAGCAAGTATTTTTCTTCAGAAAACTATACAGATAGAAGTCTGCTAAAAAAAAGGATGTGTGAATGGTTTTCCATATCTTTAAGCCTCAGACAGTAGCAGTTACAAGGCATAAAAATGTAGCTGATCTCAAGATGACTGTAAATTTAAAAAAAAAAAAAAATATTATTTAACAGATTTGTTTCCAAGTACAAAACCATCTAACAATTCTTCAAATTTCTAAGTGGATGTGGATATGGTAACTATACCATGTTTGGACTGAATGCTTCTTTTTTGTTTTGCACAAGGATAAAGTCAATGTACATAAAGAAAAAAATATATTTGTTTTCTTCTGTATCATCACAAAGGTAGCTTGAGGTCTTCAGAACAGGAGGAAAAAAAGAAGAAAGGTAATTCAAAATATCAGTAGTTTTCTCCTGGGGAAGAGAAAAAAACACCTAAAGAATCCAAAAAAAAAAAAAAAAAAAGGTTCTGCACGAAATTTTAATGAAAAAAAGTCATCATCTTTAACATGCAATGGACAAATGGTATCCAGCTATAGAACAGAAGGTGGAGAAATCAAGTTGCTTTTACATAAAACAGAACTTCCATATAAGCATTTTTAATTGCTTTCAGATGCTTTTAGACCATAGCAGTGATTAACTTCATTCAGCAGACATAAGTGCTCATGTTCTAAAAGCCGGAGAGTTTTTGGTGCTTGGTCTAATAAAAGATAATGATAAAACTTCCATAAAAAACTTTGCCTCTAGTTTCTTTAAACAAAAACACATCAGAAACTCAACAAGACATTCAACCTAGTAGTGATTTTGTAGCATAGCTACAGAACATGTTCTGTAATTGGCCATGGACAGTACAAGAAACAAAATTGGTCAAGAGCTGTTCCTTGGGAGAAGATATAAAGCTTTTTTTTTTTTTTCTTTTTTTCCCTTAGGTTGGGAAGACTGTAATAAGAAAACTATTTTGGATCTGCAACTGAAAGCTGCAGGATGCATACCCTGCCATCCAAGGTAAAGAACAGCTCTGAATTGATTTATTTATCATTAATTTATTGGCACAGATGTAGCTACGAAAGTTCTATTCTTCACAGGAACCATAGCCTAAATAGTACAATCCCTTGCCCAGACTTTTACTGGTGAGCAAGCATTTGGGAATTTTTTCATTTAACTTAAGAATGCTCTGCAATGGCAATACCATTTAGTTTTGTTTCTACATACATGTTAGCTCCTAACAGTCTTTCCCTGTAGAATTTTAGCCTGGGTGATGATAGAAATAAATTTTAAGAGAAATCCAAATAATTTACATTTTATATAAGGATATTCTTATGGTTGTACTTTTTAAAAAAATCTGTATCCTATTTCATAAGGAGTTATTCCACATTCCATAAAAAGGATGCTCACAGAAGCAAGAGTGCTGTATTTTTTTGTCATTCAGCTCTAGGAGTATGATGTCCTCGGTGTGTTTATCTGAGACATCAAAACCTGAATATAACCTGAGCTTTCAACAGAGGAAAAAGAATTACTTTAAGAATTGTTTTGTCACACAGTCCCTGAGTGCACAGGATGAAATATTTATCTAGTAGAATCTTTTGAGATACTTTTCAAAACAAATGGACTGATTGACAAAAACTCAACCTTCTGTCCTCAAATACTTGCAATGAATATTGTGCAGATGTTGAAAATCATTTAGGGTTTGAGGGGTTTTTTTCTTTTTTTTTGTAGTCTGGTACTTAAAAAAATAATGCACTGCTGTGATGTGGTAAGTTACTTGATTATCAAATCACCCAATTTACACCGTTCTTTTATTCCCATATTTATACATATTTATTAAGCAAGGGTACAGGGAAATTCCATTATTCTTTGCACAGTGTTAAGCAGTTTTTCTTACCACCTGAAGTCCCACTTTAAGTGCCATTACAGAGCCAATATTCTAAGGAAATAATTTCATTTATATCTCTGTATATTGGACTGATGCATCATAGCATACATATAAGGATTCAATTTATTGTCAAAAGAAAACATAAAAGTGACTTCACACTTTTTAGTAGAGATATTGCTTATCTAAGATCATATCCTTGATTTTAGGGCTCCTAGCAAGCTAGGTCTAGTAATCTGAGGCAACCACAAATGGAAATTATTGGAATATGTAGCTGACACCAACTCAAGTCTCGAATTCTGTATTTCCACTATAAAGGCTGGAAACATTCTTTTAGAAAAAGCATACGTAGAAGGAAATGCTACTCCATTAACTTTCTTCTCAGTAAGGACAACTGGATTGTTCAAGCTGTATGTGTAGTCATAGTGCTTGTGATAGCAAAGAGCAAAATGAATACAGAGAAAAAGAAATTTCATAGAAGCATCTGCCCATTTGAAACACTCCTTGTGACTTATTCTACTTCCCCTTGGACAATATAAATCTCAGCCCTCCCTAACAAAAGGGTAGTGTTGACAAAACCTTAATTCTCAACAAAACTTGTCAGTACACTGTCAGACTATCTGCCATTTGTATGGATTGTGATGAGTTAAAACGACACAGTGACATTATTAATTTTGTCTTGACTTGGTGCAGTTTTCCTTTCTCCAGCTTACTCAGCCCTAGAATGCTACTTTTTTTTCTTAGTTAGAAAACATCATTAATTGATGACCAACATCATCATGTAGTAACAGTAACATTCTCCTCAAACCAAGACTTTTCCTCCTAAATGTCAGGCACATCTCTAATACTAGCAGCAGTTATCAGTTTACTCTTTGCTGACAGCTTGAACACAGTATCTCATTGCAATTAAGACTGGACTGAAATGAGATGATTTAAGAGTCACACGTAGAACATTCATAACTAAAAAACCATTTCAGAAAAGCAAAATGCAGGCTCCTGTGCACATACACGCTTGTGGTAACAGGATAACTTCTGAAAGCACTTATATAAATACTATATCAGCCTAGCCTTGTAACTTCTCAGTAATCATGAATTAATACACAACAACAAACAAAAAAAGTAGATTGTATTATGTTAAATAAGTTGGTTACACCAACTTGTAAAGAGCTTCTCTCTCCCTTCCCTCCTCTTTTCTCTCTTTCCTTCTCCCCATTACACACAGCTTCCTTCTCCACCTTCCACCCCTCTCTGCCTTTGCAATTACTGTCTCAGGCAACCAACATATCTACCTACCTCTGCATTTTGAAGGAATAAGAGAAGTCTTCTCACATGAAATGAGGTTTTCAAACTGAGCATCTGGAATGCATGGAAACCAGACTACCAGCTCAGCTTTTCATAAACCACAAGCTCTTCAAAGTAGCTCCAGGAGCAATAAGCTATAGATTGGTTTCTGTTTGCAACACAGTTCATCAGCACATGCACTGTTACAAAATGTGCTTAACATCACAACACTAGACAGTTCTGACTCTGATTTCCAAACAGGGAGGAAAATATTAAGCAATTCTCAGATGATATGGAATCAAGTTTGAATAATCTGGCCCTGTGATTCTGAACTTGAACCAGAACAACCTTCTGTTTCAAAAACCCCTCAGTTAAGACTACTTTATGATAACTCTAATATATTGCGCAGGACAACATTAGTAACAGTACAGAGCACTGTGAACAACTGATAGTGGATTCATTACAATTCTGATAGTATGCTATTGTGCCTTGTACATTTCATGCAGGCAATGTTCCTAGAGCTATAAGTCACAAGGACAACTCACAGTGCCTGGTTCTCCTTGGAAAACTACATTCATAGAACCATGGAATCAGCTGAGTTGTAAGGGACCCATCAGGATCATTGAATCCAACCCTTGGCCCTGCATAGGACACCCCAAGAGCCTGAGAATAAATTAATACAGTACTTAGCTAGTTAAATTTTTTTCCTTGAGTTCTAGTCTTTTAAAGCTTCCCAGATAAAATAATGCATCCTTGCATACTATTCCTGAAAATACCAATTACTTAAGTAAATTCTGAAGTTCACCTACATCATGCGTCATATAACAAAAACACCTAGGCTACCTGACATATTTTCTGGAAAAACCCTTTATATTTAAGTCCTTGCATGAAATCTGCAAAACTCCACAGCAGACAGATTGTTCTTAGCCCAGATACAATCACATTAAATAATGACATTTGACACTGCCTTCCCCCAAAAAACCCAAACTGAGTGGAAAACATCAAGCTGCAGTTTTTTCCCATACTTTACAGAATCCCCAAATATATGATAATGAAATCATGGACTATAACTTTGGAATATATAAATTTGAAGGGGTATTTTTATTGAATACACTATGTAGCAGTGGTAGCTAATCAAATATAAAATCAAGTGAAAAAAATCATTCACTCTTCACT
The DNA here is from genome assembly GCA_013397315.1 of Donacobius atricapilla. NCBI lineage: Eukaryota > Metazoa > Chordata > Aves > Passeriformes > Mimidae > Donacobius > Donacobius atricapilla. The sequence continues at coordinate 327,308 of WBMY01005669.1, forward strand.
GAGTACCTCACGCAAAGACATAAGCAGTCTAACTGTACAGGAAAGGAGCTGGGCAATTCTGTAGTGTTCAGGAACTTCACGTCACCATGATGATGCAGAACTACAGCCAGCAACAGGGTGGAACCCAGCTTTGTACCAGGCCTTGCTGTGCTCACCCTAAGAAGTACCATGTTCCTATTGTCCTGCAACAATCAACATCATTCAGCCAAGGGACCAACGTGTTCGCAAGTCGGAGACGTTATTCCAAATTCAACAGCCCAGGTTCATTTCTAATGGCGGTGTTTAACAAAATAATACTCTGTATCTCATGTGTAAAATTACACTGTGTTGTTTGCTCTATAAAAGGTTTATTTTGAACAAATTAAATGATTTGGAATCATATTATTTTGGCTGAACATTCTCACTAAAAAGCAGGAGTGGGTGGAAGACCAATAGGTTTATTATATGAAAAACTGTAAACACAGGATTGTGATTATCTTGATACTTTCCTATTGAAAGACTGCCTGAAATCTGAGCAACAAGAAAACCTCAGTATATCCCACAACAGAGAAGCTTACAGTTTGAATAATTTAATTTTAAGAAACAAACAGCATATTCTGCAATATGTAGCTTTTAAATTTTTTTTTTCAATTACAATCAATAGAATGTTGGGATTCAGCAAGCTGCAGAAACACTTTCATTACTAGGTCCTAATGTAGTCACTGATAACTTCATCACATACCTGCCTTTAAGAATAAGGCTTTAATTGCTTTCTTTTGTATCAAGTTTGGTGTTTTGTTTGTTTTTTAATTTTGTTTCAGTTTACATGTTACTTGTTTAACAGAAAACTGCTATGATAACAGGCTATTAATTAAATATTGTTCAGAAAATTGGGGAGCTTTTTCTCCCGAGGTGTTTAATATACTTCTATGATTTGAAACAAGAAGCTGGAACTGGGGACAGGTCACTTCCAAAGTTGAAAACTTTTTCTTTTTTTATGATCATGTTAAATATATCCTAAAAAGCTGCCCATATATGAAAATTATCACATATCATTAAAGATTTATCTAATATCTTCTAATAGTTCATCTACACAGAATATGGGATGCTAAATAACTGCTACAGTAATAGCACTCTTATGGGGAAATTCAGAAATCAATATGATTAAAATCTTATATTTCAGAAGGCAAAACTATTCTGTGATCCAGGAAGAATCAAAATACTTTTATCTCAGATTTTCCACTAAAAGGTAATAAATCTGTGCATATCACAACCTAATACTGAGTACTCAATACTAAGATCCAAGAAGAGAGGATTCATTAGCTTATAACTAAAACTTAAATAACTTCACTCAGGGTTTTTTTTTTTAAATACCTTGAGCGTGTTTTGAAGTACATGACTAACCTCACTGCTTAAATATTTAATCTCAGAGTCTCTTTTGAAATGAACCAACTTGTTGCCTTTATATCAAAAAAGCTGTGAGCATTTCTGGAAACTGTTCAGTCTAGGGATGGCTCTCAGCAGAGCCTGAGCGAGGTGTGACTCTGATTTACACAGTTTTCCAACGCTGTCTTTTAAGCTTTAAATGTAGATGGTGTCATATGATACAATGTTGTATAATGTACAAGTTCTTCTTGTTAAAAGTTCTCAGTAAAAAAGGTTCAATTTCTTCAAGCAATCCTTGGTTTTAAAAAGATTTTATGACTGAAAAATGTAAAGGACTCAATGGAACTTAAAATTAGTGAGCTTCCAGAGGCAGTTCTCAGTAATAAGTCCTCTTGTGATAAAGCAGAATATAGCTAGCTGTTCAGTGGGATGATAGTATGACAAAATTATGACTGTTTTCAGGAGATGACAGGTGGTCTAAATTACACCTTAATTATTATTTTGAAAACTATGAAAAAATACATTTACAGAGTTGAGTCAGTTTATTTTCCCACTGATACATCAACTAGTGAACACGACAGAAGCTTTCATATTAATTATAATGACTACTTCCTTAATGAAGTGCAAAAATGTTTTGTGTAATTTGATTCAGTCTCTTGAATTAGGTTACAGTTTGTCACTCTCAAAGCAGGATTTTGTTGCTTATTCCTACAGTAAGTTAGCTTAGCCCCAACAGATAAACAGCTTATCATATATAAGCTATAACACCAATCAAAACCAATGTTAACGATAAAAATGATTTAACACTAGTAACAAAAACGCTGCGTTAACATGGAATGTATTTTAAAATAAGTAAGTAACAGCACTCAGTTTTATCGATGTGCATCTTTTTAATCAACACAGGTTCTCAAAAGATACCCAGCGCATTAAATAAATAACTGAATAATAGTTGCTTCTCAAAATTACTGTGTAATCCAAATTATAGTTTCTAGCCCCTGGAACACTCATAGAAATCAAATCTATTCATTTCAGTAAGTTAAATATATTCTTAAGACCTTACAGGATTGAGACTGTCAGGAGGAAATACTTCTAGCTAAAGATTTTACTTCTTGGCAGTATGATGTGGATAGAGTAACAGCAATAATTATATTTTAACCATTATTTCAGTCTGCCTAATACAACATCAATAACTATGAGCCAGAGAAAATGAAATTATTTAATTATGTGATTAATCTTTCTTTAAACACCAAATAATTTCATCATCTACTTTAGCAAAAACATTACCACACTTTATCAATTGCTGCATCTGTGAACAACGTTTGTCCTCCAAGCTGAAATAATCTATACAAAACCTTTCAACTCTCTCCTTATTATAACTCCCCATAAAAAATGCTTTGTGGTGCAAAGAATTTTGTACAGGATGGAAGTTGGGATATACTTATATTGATTCAGGCCTACAGCAAGACAGAAAATAAGGATGAGATTAGAAATTACCTCTTCAGATTACCTCTTAAGAAAAGAAAAAGAATGGTTTAATATAGGAGAGCAGTCATAATTTATACATATGAAACATTTTAGAGGAAGCTTAATTATCCTCTGGAACAGCTTGGATTCAGATGTGGAATAGTTATATAGAGGTACCGATCACAAAGCAAATCTGTTAATAATAATAATAATAATAATAATAATAATAATAATAATAATACCAACATAGTAATGAAAGGGAAAATAACAAAGAGAAAGTCAAAACTCAAAAAAACAAGTGATGCAAATGAAAACCAAGTGCNTATTCAAATTAATTTAATCTAAGAGTAATGTAATAAATTAAACATGCTTTGAAATTGAAATGAAATTAAAAAATACATTTTTAATTGACAAAGATACATATATATAGATCTCTAACAATATATGAAAGAGCATTCTTATCCTGCCCTATGTCAGAAATTTTCAAAAGCACTTTACATTCTCATTTTGTCTTTGAAAGATGCAGGTCCTGAAATATGCGCAAGCAATTGCAGTTACTCATTTCATCACCTGTAGATTTCAGACTCAGTAGGCCAAGTTGCAGAAGAATTAAGCAAGGAGTTTTAAAAGCAGCTTCAAAACCTAAAATACTGAAGAATAATTACCAAAATAATTAGAAAAGTGAAGAAAATTGCTCTTCAAAGTTTGCATGAAAAATAATGGAAATATCATTTTAAATATTATATAGCTACTCCAGACATAAAAGTACAGACCACAATGTATACCATACACTCAGGATGTACAGCACTTCTTTTCTGATTGATCACAATTACAATCACCTACTGCTTCAACTTTAGACAACTTTTGAAGCACATTAGCCAAGAAAAGATCTGCAGTACAGAGAGGCAGCAGATCAAAGTTAACTGTGATGAGCCATGCAGTTTTGGAAGGATTTCAAGGTGTTATCTAGATAAGCTGGAAACATCAGAACAGCTGTTGGAGCCTACATCAAATTCTTTCTTCTGGCTATGCAATTTGTAACTAGGCAGACTGTAATTCTCTGGAAAATTTGTGAAGCTCTTCATTTCCTGTTATTACACATTTCTCATTTTGTCACACTATCAAAGGTCCTACATGTTTATTTGCATAAATATATGATTATCTTTTGTGAACTAACCAGTCTTCTATCAATTTGGGAGCTTTCTGCAAAGTGACCATAATGAAAGACAGTGGATAGATCGGCAATTGCAGGTAATGTCTAATGGTATTAAAATGGGCAGAATATCAACTGAGGGCTGATCCTCACTTCTTCAATTTATAGTTCATTTTAAAAATGTGGAATATTATACCTTTTGTCTCTTTTCCTTCTGTATATCATTCCTACATCTCCTCCTAGTCCCTAAATACTTCCATAAAGCAAGCTCATTCTAAGTGATGATGCTATGGTCTCTGCATGAGTTTTCAGAGTTCATATCAGTGATATAAAATACTTTCAAGGCTTCCTTAATTTGGCCTCCTACAAAAATATTCAGTCCTGGAATATCATGAAAAATCTCAGCATACAGTTTAATACCAGTATTATTTGCACACATAAACAATGTGTGCAGAACCAGTCACTTTAGAAATCAAGATTTCCACCCTTAAATCTCTATTTCCTTATTATGCAGCACATTTAAAAAAAAAGAAAAAAAATTCAAGTAAAAATCATGCATTAAATCATGGTATTGTGTATCCTAGGTATACCTAATAATTGCAGATATCTATACTTAAAGAGCATTAAATAGCACATAATTGTTTGTGTGATCACTTATACTTTTTGTAGGCAGGAAAAAAACTTAGTTATTATACTCCGATTATTAAATCAATCAGAAAGTTTAAAAAGAAGAAGTTATTACAAAGAAAAAAAAATAACAGAGACAAAAGGGGTAGGAAGCACTCAATAATCTGGTAATTTTATTTTTTCTGCATAGAGCTGGATACTAACAGGAAATTCATGCTTCACAAACTTCTCAAATGAAGAACCATCTTTTGAAATTTCTGACACATCAAGAAAGACTATGAGAGTCGCAACTGTTCAGCCTGAAAAAGACATGAGAGTATCTTACTATTGTGTATTAAAACCTGTTAAGGACAGAGATGGAACCATACTTCTCAAATGTGGCCCAACAAACACAAATTGAAATACAGAAAGTTCCATAGAAAAGTAGAAAAAAAATTCCAATATTATTTTGAAGGTCGTGAAACATTGGAACAAGTTGCAAAGAGATATTGTGGTGTCTCTATCCTCAAAGATACTCACAGAATCTCAAGTGCGTCCAGCACTGAACTTGCTTTGAGTTGATCTTATTTTGATCAGCAGAGGCTGGACTAAGTGACCTCCAGTGGTGCCTGACAACCTCAACTAGTCAGTGGTTTTCTTTATATACAGTCAAAATATGGAGTAAAATTTTACAATTGGCAAGATTTTTCTTGCATCCACTAATGTGGCAACACATAACAATGGCACCTACATCATCTACCTCAGTCTTTTCTTTGTAGGGGTCTTACAGTAGTTCTGGTACTTATTTACACTGTAGACCCACTAATTTTCATTGTTTTGAACTCATAAGATCAGACAGTAAGTCTATTTTTATACTTGCTTGCCTATAAAATGCTGGAATGACTGTCATGTAGCACTGCTGTCATGATGCTCTTTATCTTTGCTGAGCCTTTGCATACCTCATGGAACACTAGACCCCATAGTTTGCTTCAATCAGAGTTATTGTTAGCATTTTTTGTGCTGTTTGAGACTCAACACCACCACAATGGGAAAAAAATCAAACCACTCCTTCTACTGTGGTAAGCCCTGTAATGTGAAACTAGTTCAAATGCAATTGTTATTGCATTTAAACCTTTCCTCTTTTGTAAGAGACTCACAAAGCATTACCATCCGAAAAGGATTTGATGAATGATAAACTTACATATGCCTATTTTATTTAATTTTGAATTATTTTCTTCTATTTTTTTTTTTATCATAATTCTAAAAAGATCTGTGTCTGGTTTTGTGGGCTGATACTATTAAGAAATTGGATCTCCGGTTTTAGTACCATATATTTTTATTGTCAACTTGTTATGACCAGCTTTAAAGGACTAGAGAGAGAATTGGATACTTTTAGGCATTAGTTGTGGTTTTAAACGGCTTTCTTAAAATAAAAAATCAAGAGGCAATCTGCTCTTAGATATTAACTGAAACACAAAACCCCAAATGATACTGTTGACAAGGTTTCTTTTCCTGTCTCCCTCTTCTTGGCCCACTTATTTGTCTCTGATTTCTTTCATCTCCTTTCTACTTTTCACATGCATTTTTTCTTTGATATTTTCCTGTCTTACTTCCACCAAATAATTTCCCTTTGCTTCTGCAATTTTTGATCTCTCCCTCATGAACATGAATATTTCTACCTAAAAAAAATTATCATTCTCTCCCCATATCGATCCCATCTACTATTCTCATGTTGCATTCACTCTGCACAATCTCTATTTTCTATACAAGATTGTACTTTGTAATTTTTTGGTGGGGTTTTTGGGGGGATTTTTTGGGGTTTTGTTTTTTTTTGTTTTTTTTTTGCTGGTCACACCTGCCCAGACCACTGTGAGTCCTACTTGCCTGATGTTTTTCCTACACTCTCAGTCTCATCCCTCCTTCCCTCTCCTTATTTTATACCTCTCTCCTACCAATCTTCATTGTCTGACCCCCCTTCATTTTTTCATTTTCACTCCTCTCGATCTGTAAAAAACTTTAAATTTCAAATAAAATATCTCTAGCTGTGTGTCTATCTCACCATGTAAAGCAGCTCCTGAGCCTAAGGCCAAAGTCCAGGTCCCCTTTTGTCCACTGAGCTAAGCCTTCTTCACTTTCCTCCTTTCCTCCAGACAAGATCTTTACATTCAAACAGTTTCTGGTATTTGTTGTTTCCTAAAGTGAGCATTTCTTTTGAGAATGTTAGTCATCTGTGACCAAGATCATGCCAAGAATCATGCTCATACTTAGAGAGACATGATTATGGGCATGTACTTAATTGTCCATCCAGCCGGTCCACAAGATCAAGTAATCTTCCTCTCTATTTGATCTATCTAGTTAATTATCTTTCCTTTGCCTTAGAGAAAATCAGTGCTAGAGACTGAGCCATGCAAGTAAGCAGGAAATAACTGGACAAGAAGTAGAAGCTCAGGTGGACTTTGCGGAAACAAGTCCCAGTGCTTAGCTGGTCTGTAACGTGAAGAGAGAGAACATGGCACCACCAGCAGCTTGACTACTGGGTGCTCCATCTTTGGGTGACTGCTCATCTCTTCCCTGCAATACAGCCTTTCTTAATTTAACTATCTCTAAAAGCAAGTCACTGCTAGGAGATGGTACAGTAACTTTCAAAAGAAAATAGTACTATGAAAAACAGATTGTTACAGGGCTTTATATTAGTATAAGGCCTCAGGAGACATATCAAAAATAGGATTTCAGGATGAAAAATTAAGAAAGACATGTGTGCAGCACGGAGTTATTTTAACTAACTCGGTTTCTTCAGGCAACTATATTCATGATGACATTATCTAATGAAGCAAAGCAGCAAAAAAATAGCAGAAGATATCTGATCTATTAAAAATGAATAGAAAGATTATTGTCTAATGATAGGTAATTCATGCTTTGAAAGGTTTTTGCTTATAAAGAAAAAGAACAGGGGGAAAAAATCACAAAGGATTATTATTTGTTCAGTTATTTTGAAGTACTAAGCTGCCACAACTTCCATTACATACAGTATGTTTGCATACCAATAATGTGACATTAGGGGAACTATTTTGATATTTGTCTGCTGCTTTCCTAGACAATTATTCTATTAACAAGTGGATATAAGCCATGAATTCAAATGATTGCCCATGTGAAGGTGTTTCTAGCGATCCTACCTGTTGGCGGGATGATTCCAGGAGACATTAGGCCTGGGACAGAATGCGGCATGATATGAGAATTCTCTGGGGAGGTGACACTTTGAGTCCTCTTAGGAGGCCTTCCAGGTCTAGAACTGAAACAAACAAACAAAAATTTTTTTACAATTAAGCTGTTGTCTTACACATCATTTCAAAGTTGTTTCAAGTGGTAACATGGACTGTAAATAAATTTGTTTCAAGGACGGTTGCTTTTGCAGTTAGATGTAATAGACTTCCATCACTAATTAGATTACATGCTGAATTCATTTTCCTCATTGAAGATCAGCCGCTCTTGATGCATAATTCATAGCCTGCACCTCGTTACCTGCTTCTTCATATTAATATCTATACACAGTTTGAATTGCCTCGTTTGCATATGCTAAAGTTCTGCATGCAGCCTTCAGCACGAAAATTATGCACTAACTTGTAATAATTATTACAGTCAGCCTGCTATTGATTTATGAGACTTTTAAAAACCAAATATGTGTAGTACTTGTAATGAATGATATTTTAAGGTTCTTCAGGAAATTAAAAGGCAATGGCTGCCTAAGGAAATGTTCTGCTTGTTTGATTTAATACTACAGTTAGCTGGGAGGTGGAATGAAAGAGTGATTCAGACCTATAGCACATTTTTCGATGATATGTTTTATTACTTCGCACTGCTAGCCTGATATCTAGATGATAAATGACAATACATATCTAATGTGTGAAAAGGTCTTGCAATTTCTTTATTTTTTGTCATTTAAAAGATAAGTCAAGTTATCATTTAACCCTTATTCTATTTAAAGTGAAAATCTCACTAAGACACCTTACTTTAAATATACTACTTTATGTCAGAAAGGACTCGGAATTATTTGTACAATATTGTTGAGCAAAAGCCATCACAGCAGCTTACATGTGTCCAGTATGGAAAAATAAAGGGCTTCAGGCTTAAGCACTCCTTGTCTGTTAAATGCTCACATGCACAAATTTCCATCTCCTGGACTGCCTAAGTAGCATACAAATTAGAGATGGATGACGATGAAAATACCTATTGCCAACTTACACCCAAATATGTGCCTGCTCATACAACATACATCCAAAGGCTTATATTCCTATGTACAGATCATAGCATGGTACCACTGCAACATCCTGTAACTGCTTATTTAGGGGACATGGTGGAATAACTTCACAGACATCACAGAAGGTGATGTGCTGCTCTAAAACTGCAGTATTAACCTATGATCTGCCAAATATTTGAAGTCCTTCATTTGTTTCAGAACAAGAAAGAAAAGAAAGGTGGGTATGAAAGGTTTTGCTCCTTAAGTCCTCATACTAACAATACTCTAATCAGGGATAATGGCATTTCTAGCTATGCAGAATGAGACAGATAATAAAATACCTGTTTTCTGTTCATATTAGTTTCCATTGTGTTTGGAAATACTTTTTTTTTTTTTCCTTTTTGACACCTTCTACAACCTAACTTTAATAAACCAAAAACAATCTAAGTACAGAGCATTTTCTTGAAGTTTAATGACTCAAGGCATTGAGTCATTAACCTTAACTAATCATTAATTCCCAACTTAATGTCCTGAGCTGAGGTCATTATTAAAATTGTAAGGTTGGTAATTTCTTTGATTGGTTTGGGATTTTTTATTTTCTTTAATATAAATAAAATTTTCATATGTTCAAAATGGCAAGAAAAACAGTTGTAGAAAAAGAACATTGTCTTATTCCAGCTCACAAAATCAAATTGTCTTCAGATTTTCTTTGATATTTCCTTTGTGATTTACAATAAAAATAAACATACCATGAACACACATAAAACTGAACAAAACATTAGAGACAAAAATGATCTGATTTAAATGGAGTGTTTCTAATATATTCACTCACCAAAAAATGCTACTGTGTAGGAAAATTTTAATGGTTTCATTTAAGTATCTATGATGAAGTACTCAAATCACTATTGTGATATGACTATTGAAGTGTCTGACAACAGCATAACAGAACACAAGCAGGGTAATGTGGCACAATGCACAATGCACCAATGACTTCCAGGTGTTTAGAAAACAAGTTCACACCTGCAAAGACTCTTTGATGTTGACTACTAAGTATAGCCACGGTGAAAGCCTGAATGCTCTTGTACCTGATTTTGAGGAATAAAACCATCCCTCTTCAAGCCTAAGGGAAGACAGTCATGGACCAAATCTCTAAACAAAGGTCAGTAGCAAATTATAGGTGAGTGATAATGAAATACCCAAGGCAGAACTCTTCCTTTGGTCACCTTCTACAATCAAATTGCTTGTGCTATTGTATGCAAAAGCGGGGCGGGGGGTGTCACATTCAAATCCATAAACAACTCCAGCAACCCAACTCCATTCCATGATTTATCCTAAAGTTTACCAAGTAAAAGTTTTCAGAAAGTCCCAAACTCCCAATTCCAATCTTACTAATAATGTTTCACCAAGTAGATGGTTGGGCACTGGAGGGGGGTCCCCAGGAAAATGGTCACAGCACCAAGCCTAGCAGTTCAAGAAGCGTTTGGACAATGCTCTCAGGCACATGGTGTGACTCTGGGGGATGGTCCTGTGCAGGGGTCAGGAGCTAGACTTGATCCTTATGGAGCCCTTCCAACTCATCTTATTCTGTGATTCTATTTCAATTAATTCTATTTTAATGAAATTTCTGAGAAGGAAGACTGTTTGATCTGATCCTGATAGAATTTTTAAGTGACACTAGTTCAAATCTACTATTTAAAGGCCTTCACCTACTTAAGAAATGTGGGCTTTTCTTATTAAGGCAGAAAAATACTGTAAGACAAATTAAGAATTTATCTTAGGGCCTGGAAGATCTGATTTAGAGGCACAATAGATTATGCAATACACAGTTAAAATTAATACATCTAATTGTCTGTATTGGTTTGGCATAAATGGTAGAAAAACCAATCGGTGATCCGTTTTGGAACTGACAGCCAAGTTGGCCAATCAGGTAAAAAGTGTACACCCCTGGGGACACCGCTTAAATACAGGAATCTCGGGAGATTCTCTCTCTTTCTATGGACCCAGCCATGAGGTAACATCACGGCCGGGCCAGGGCGGCCGGATCAGGGCCAGCCTTCCAGATAGCCGGGTGGGCTCGAGCCTCTGAGCTCGGCAGATGCCACAGAGAGGGAGAGATGGCCCCGGCCTCCTCCTCCAGCCCCCGGGTCCCCGGAGAGCAGCACCGAGCCCAGGATGGGTTAAAAACGCACCCCAGAAGACCAAGNCAGATGCCGTGTCGGGCGGGCTGCGTTTGTGGTAACTGGAAGCCACAAACAGACTGTGTCTCTTGTGGAAAGTTACCAGAAGAATCAGGAGGGACTTGTCTCTCTCAAAAGACTGAATGAAAGACTATTTTATTAAGTGCTACTGACTTAAGAGTTCTGATGTTTTGTCTCTTTGCATTGTTTTCATGGAAAAGTAGATTGTTGCTTGGGAGGAGGGAGGTTGTCTTTGAAAGGGTTTTGTGGTTGTTTTTTTTTTTTGTTTACCCTTTAGGGTATGTTAATAAATCTAACTGTTTCTATTCTTGAGACTGCTTTGCCTTGCTTTTTTTTTAATTCTATTCCACTAAAAAATGAAAGTTAGATCCCCACACTACGTTTCACAAAACAAATTCGGCGAATGTGATAACCACTACATTGTCCTTAATAACTGAGTAGCGATACTTGACTTAATTTGTTAGTTGTCATTTGTTAAGCATTTGTTTCATTAACCAACTTGAAATACTACCATTTTGTAGGATTTGTTTTCAAACTTTAAGAATTGCAAGAATTGTCTATGAATCATTACCAAAGTTGTGGGGAAAATGGCATGAAAAAATTACTTTAAAAAATAATCACTTTGACTAGCATTGAAAACTTGCATGTTAGTTCATTATCATTTTTATAGCTATATGATAAACTCTTTTAAAAAAACATCAAAAGCATAGCAAATTAGTTTACCTATCATAAACAGGATGATAAAAATAGCTTAATAAATCATTTTGTTGGTATTTTTCATAAATTTGAGTATAGTAAAGACCTACTTATTTTTAGATTAGGCCATGTTCATTTTCATTCCAAGAAGCCTTCAAAATACTCATATTCCTATTTTGTATCAAAATCAGCAGATTTGTCTTCAGTATTAAAAAAACCCATAATTTAAATAGGTATGAGTTGATTTATTATGTAAAAGATACATTTAAATGCCAGAGCAATGTAATCTTTTTTTCTCGTTGATGATACTGAGATACAAAATCACCATTTAAATGTTGATGATAAGACTATTTTTACTCAAGTTTGGATTTTGTATATAAGCTTTTATAGACATATAAAAGAAATTATAAGATTTTGCCTTCTATCTGAATACAATTATTGGAAGAACTACCCCTTTTTTTCTGAAAGCACATTTGACTTCTTATGGCAATGTTAATTATCTCAATGGGGAAACTACTCAAAGATAACACATTTTGATTCTGAAGATGTCTAAAGTCTGGATTTCTTAGAGCTAAGACAGTCTGAAATGCCAAAACCCCAAAAGCCAAGTGAATACCTAGGGTTATAGTACAGATAAGTCAAGCAGTGTTTTGGGACTTCACAAGAAGATGCTGGAAGAAACAGCACTGCATCTGGAAGTCATAGCTGATCTTCCTGTCTACTGTTTCATTCTTTGAAGAGTAAATTAGAGAAAGCAGAAATTAGACAATATCAATGAAGATTCGAGGAAGCCACAAGATTAACTGTTTTAAAGACCTGGGGAGAAGTCTACAGAGAAGTTAAGAGTTCCTTGCTTATCCATTAGAAAAGATATCCAATAGATCGTTACTCTGCTTTTAGAAATATGAATAAGTTAGATATTTTCTACTCTAAAACTTAAATTTTCATATGTGAGATAACATATTTTAAGAAGAAAATGAAAGCTTTCTACAGGACTATGTATTATTAACCTAGTAGTCAAGTTTTTGAAGTGAAGCACCTAAATGTATTTATTTCTATGAAAATCCATTGGCCTTCTATAAGTTTGTGTCAGTTTGTGATAAAATTATCAGACTTTTCCCAAGTCTTAAAAGACATTCCCACAGACAACTGATCTTTATTTTTGTAGAAATTATCATGGTTTACAGTTACAATATGCCATTATGTGAATGAGGAACTCAAGGTGCAGATTAGTGAATCTTGAAAGTCTCAAATACTCTCTTCACTAACATGAGTTTAGATAACCAGAACACTTTCCAGAATGATTGAAAATAAATCCATCAATTTTTGGCCAGATTTGTATTTCATCTCTTCAATTTCATAGATACATCAAGGAATACTATGGCTGTAGCATTTTAATCTTTGAAGAAAAGGGTGTATTTGTCTACTGCACTGTGATTAGCATGAGAAGCAAGAGAGACTACATTTAAGACTGAGAATGTATGGTTATTTTTGGGTCTTTTGATCAACATCTATTAGTCTTATATCCTTCCTGTCTTACCAAATCTAGAAAACAGATGGCGGAATTAAAGAATAAGAAATGGAAGAATCTGTGTTCATTGTAAGTAAAAATGTTGTGCTTTGATAATATTTTCAAAGTTTTACATAATTTCAGTTGTATTATCAAGTATGAGCTTTCTCCTAGAAATGTTTTGATAGTACTAAACAACTAAAAGCAGACATAATCAGCAGAAAACCTGGCCCTGTACAATCACATGGAAAGAAACAACAGGATAATAGTATGGGCTTATCTGCTTGGCTTTAAATGTAACCAGGCTGTATTCAGCTCTTATTAGTGTCTGCCAGAAGACAGACTTGATGCTAAAATTTAAGGGTCTTATCCTTGAAAGCCTTAGATAAGTAGACCTCCTACTGATCTCTGTTAAGACATTTGAGCACCAAGGAAGGTTTGGCTCCAAAACAGCTGAAACTCTCCGTGAGTAGTATATAATTCTCAGAGCAGGTCACTAGCATTTTTCAGATAACTAATTGCATGGCAAAACGTGCTAAGAAACTAAAAGTGTTCAAAAAGTTGAGATAATTCTGTGATTTATCTTTCTCATGTCCTGATTTTGAGGAACAATTGTGCAATATCAACATTTGATTAATAAAGTTTTACTCCTTAAAATTATTTTTATAAATACATGAAGTACCCCTAAAGAAAACTGCAAGTCTGACCAGTAGTAAGAAGGAAAACTGCCTTTCCTGCCATAATTAATTCATTTCAGGGTTTGCTTTCTACCTTTAAAGGTTTAATTTTAACCTTGTCTGTGAGTGAGTTTAGTGCACAGAAATAGTGTCCTCATGTGTAGCTGGGTATACATGATGCAGTGAAGTTACCATTGCCAGGCAGTTTTACAATCAGTAATACTGGGGAGCGTCAGGATAAGTTACATTCCAGAAGTGATAGGTAGCAAATTTGTAACAAGGATTTGGTGTATTTATTTAATGTATTTTTTAAGTTCTTAGAACTGCCTAAAACAGCTTAGAATATCAACACAATTTTAGCTACATCAGCATTTATGCCTCTCATTTAGGTACATTTTGAAAATCTATGCTTTATTTCTCATCTGTTCCATCTCCCCTTAGTGCTTCAAAGCCTGACACAGAACTTTTGACCTCAAAGAAGCTGGCTGAATGAAGTTTAGGTGTGCAGCCACTGGAAGTAGTTATTATGTACTTCCCATAAAATGGACACTGCAAAAGGGCCGAAGATGTCACTTGATGACTTATCGCAAAGACAGGGATGCCCTGTGACAATCTGTAACCACAGGCAGTGGACTCTTCCCACATGGTATTTCCGGGTTTTGGGATATCATCTATGCTGCTCTCATCATACGTGCAGCCTTCACACTAGCAAGACTTGAGCCAAGGGTGTGTCAGTACTGAAAAATAAGGTTTAGGAAGACTGACTAAACCTTTTGTGTAATTTAATTCCTTTGCTTGGAAAACGCTTGCCAAGGTAACCTTCATAAATATTTCTAATGCACAGAACTAGCATCTTAAAGGCAAAAAAATGACAAAGTACATTCATCCAAAAGTTATACTTTACTATTTTAGGTTTTCCCCTTCTGCTCCCACTCAAGAACAAAGTAAAAAATGCAATTCTAAGAGCATACATTTATTTTGGCAGTTAGTAAAACAACCATTAGAAGTCACACCATGTCCTTTTTACTTGCAGCAGTCTTGTAAAACAATAAAACTCTCAGTGCAATTACCTTAAATTTATTTTTCTTCTCACAGTTAAACAGAAAATGTTCTCACGCAATAATTAGTACTGAACTCATGATATATTAGGAGTTACTGAGATAGCAAACAATGCTGATAAAAATAAATACAAATATCTGTTTCAAAATCTTCATAAAGAAGTGCATGAGTGATCTTCAAAAGATTTAGGTTGTGTTACAGGAGTGAGCAGTAGAAAGCAGGAGAAATCATGCTGATGAAATATTGCATTTCAGTAACAGAACACTTTACTGCTATTTTTGAACCAAAATGGCCAGAAGTGGATATTGGGTCAGAAATGCAATACCAGTTTATAAGTGGAAGAAAGAATAAATGGAGGAAAATATGTTTCACTTCATATTCCATTCCAAAGTCATTTACTGCAGTAATACAGGAGCACAGCTTAGTCCTTGGATGCTACTCTTTTGCTGGGGTAGAGAAGACCTTGTTGAATTATTTCTTTTCCTAACAGAACTGTCATGTAAACAGCATGTCATTTCCATCCTCCTCAACACTGCAGCCCAAATCACTCTGCTTTTCAGCAAGATTAGTAATATTCTTGATACAAGAGCATAAGATACAAGGTAAAAAGAGTGCACGAATATATAAAATATATATTATAGCAACACCTGCCAGTTCTCCCCTGATGGCTGAAGTCCGACTACAAACACAATGAAAGAATTTAAGAAAAAGATTCTCTGTGACTGATCATGTTACCTGAATATATGAATGATCTAAAGGGTAGGAAATGAAATAAAACCAGTTAGAAATCTGAGTGTTACTGGAGTAAATTACAATACCAGATTTAAATACAGCTGTGACTGTACATAAGTTTAAAATATTACTGACATATGCCTGTTCTCTTAATGAAATTGAGATCTGTAAATCATCTATTGGAAAGGGAAAAATAGATAAGAAATTAAGCTAATTCTGTTGTGTGACTGAATAATGATGTCAGAAGTAAATTAAGTCAAAAAGTTCACTGCTTCATCTAATTAGCTGAAACACTAGATCTTCCTGAAAGTCCTTAAAACATGTAAGTATGTTGGCTCTCATGATTATGTAATAACTGTGAAACACAAGCTTCTGATGATGACAGCCATACAAGCTCAAGTTGAAAATAAGTCTGAATGAACAATGAAATGCAATTATTAAAGAGAACTCATGCATAGATTCAAACCATATTGGGTTTGGTTTTGGGTTTTTTGATTATATAAACCTTGTGTCAGGAACAGTACTCAGGAATCACAGTACTGGTGATCCTGAATAAAGTTACTTAGGAATACTGGCAATATCAAGAAAACAAGAAAATAACAATAAAAGAATAACAAGGAAACCTTGAAAAATCATATTTATTTCCTCTATTTACACTGCTGTCTTTTCAGAATAATACTGCAACTATCAAAAATTTAAAAAAAAAATGTGGAAAAAGTAGTGATATAAAGTGCATGCTTCCCACAAAATGCTCTTTCTGTCAAGTTATAACAGATGTCTTTCCCATTTCACTCAACCTTACAGCATAAACCGCACCCAAAATTTAAATATGCAAGCTAAATGATTCCTTCTAACAGTGTTATTCACCCACATGAAACCCCAAACTATAACAGATGCAAAGCCTATTTTTTCCTCAACTGTTTTCATCTTTTCTTAGGCTTTTAATCCTAAAAACATCCCCTCAAAACATCATCTACTATATATATTCTAAAAATGTTAAGCATGGAGTTAATAGGCCAGAAAGGAAGGCTTGATCCACAATGACACAAATCTAAAAGAATTTTAAGCTTTCATTTCTTAAAAAAAGTTTTTACTTCAAGTTGCTGAGATGATTCCTAACGTAAAGCAAGCCTAAGTCTTGTGGTTATGTCTGTTAGAGTCTGCATATGGCCTGAAACAATGATTTAAATGTATGAACTTTAGTTGGAATGAACAGTCCTGCTTCAAGGCTTGTTTTCCAACCATCTGTATTCATCTCTGCATATAACTTCCACATGTAATTACAAATTTGTGAACATAAATCAGATAATTGCATGTACAAATAACCAATTAGACTCAAAGCAGAAATAGGACATATAACAGCATACTCCTCTTTTAAACACATAGGTACCCATACAAAATACATAACATAAGTAACGATCTTTGTTTGAGAAATTTTCATTTAACTTCTTTAGAAAAATATAATTTGATTTGTTTTCCAACAGGACATACTGGGGAGCAGCTGCCATTTTGAGAACCACCTAAAATAAAGAGCAGAAACACTACAAGGAAAAGCATCTACATAAGGTGCAAACCCATCATTGCTCCAGGGATCAGAAAGCTAGTGTTTATTACCATCTGTATTAAATATAAGATACATAAATATCTTGATGATGATTTAACTTAAAAAAAAAAGGGGGGAGAAAAGCCCTGCAATATTCAAAGTATTTCATGAAAATATTCTGGTTCTCCTGGCAGTTCACTAATTAATATGTTAGCTTTATTCATAACAGTTGATAATGAAGTTCTATCACATCAGTGTATCCACTGTAATATCTGAATGCACTCATCAGTTAATTGGCCACAATTCCTCGTATGAAATGCTGAAACAAGTGAACTATCACCTCTTTAATGAAGCTGCCTATATCTTAAACCCTTTGCCCTTTAAAAAACTCTTTATACTCAAAATGAAAAATTTTATACTAGCTTCTGCCAGAGACTATGGTTAATGTTCACTGCCCTTTATTCACCTTATTTTTAATTCTGAAAACCCACACTCATTAACCGTACACTTCCAAAGAATTGCTGGAACCACCTAAATAAAAGCTTGAAAGTTACTTTTATTGTACATTTGAGAGTAACAGTAGTGACATGAAATGCTAGAAAGATTCTCTCCTAGTCTGTACAGCTGTAACTGCTCAGCTAGAATAACATAGATTGATGGTAACCATGCAGTATCCACTAAAATCAAGAATTTAAACCTCTAAATAAGGTGATCTGTATTTGCATATGTTTATACATATAAAATAAGTATTAATCTTCTGATGAGTACTGAGTATAAAAAATTACAAGTTTCTTTGAGCAGATGATATCTGGGGTCAGAATAAGTGGATCTACTCTTTGCGTGCACTTGTATTTGCTATCAATAAGCACATCCTACACCAGAAGCTAAGGCTATGCACAACATTAGTTTCATCTCTACCACTCTGACTTCAAATTGTTTGGGACAGTGACCAGCTCTCAGTAGAGCCATGGGTTTGTGCAACACACAGCACAAGCCCATCACTGGAACTCATGCAGACCAAGAGATACAAGGTAGGGATTATCCTTGTAGATACCCTTTAATTAGTAAATTTTTGTGTGCACTCTAGATGTACTTTACTTCTGAAACGGAGCAAAATATGAACTCATAGGGAAAAACTAAATCACAGTACACTCCAAAAAACTGATCTGTGCACCCAGTCCCCAAAATCTGTCCGTGAAATCAAGGCGCCTAGCGTGTTACAATGTTCCACCCTTGCAAGTCTAGGTGTAGACTTGCTTAGCCATTATACTGTATTATAAAATATTGTAGAATAAATTTGTATTTTATTTTCCTTGTGCAAGGCAAGGAACAGAAACAATCAGCCTCCCATTTTCTTGCAGAGCAGCATCTATAAACATATGAACCATTGCAGTTTTCCCTCCAAAGCAGTAGTACTATAGTAATTTGAACAATAAAGAATACCAGTCCAATACTCCTAAGTCCTAAAAAAAAAGAGCCATAAAAAACCAGACAGTGCCATAGGTCCAAATGGAATTAATTGCAGTGATTCAACCAAAGACACTCTGATTTGTTATCCTTTCAACAATTCAAAAGTCATTCAGTGCATTTCTATCAAGTCACAGAGGATCGAATCTGATGATACCTTAAAATATGTCACCACAACCCATAGTCAGTGTTTGAAGGTAATTCATTTGCAGGCCTGAAATGCAGCCAGTTCCCCAAGTTGTCCCTTAACTACCTTATGTAAAGTCCATCCTATAAGAAATAACAGTCTGCTACTAATGTGTTATCCTAAGGAAACACTGAAAGCTTAATCAGTTGTTTCTAAAAAATAGTACAAGGAGTATGGTTTTAGATAACAGAGCTGACAAATGTACCTACTTCTGATAAGATTTTTTTAAATTATTATTATTATCATTATTACTATTTCTATATCATTGTAAGTCTGGTAATTCCATTATGAATCTTTATACAACAGAATTACATAGGAAGATATCAAAGGATCTATTTTATAGAAAAGCCTAAATCAATTACTGAGAAGTTTATTTTAATATGTATATACTCTATATTTACTCTGTGACTGGAAAAGTTACACTTTTCTCTACTAGTACCTTTACCTCCCATCTTCAAAGCACATGATGAAGACATTAGACTTTGAAATTCAGTCAAATTACTGTTGCAATGTGTCTGAAAAGATGTGTTCCTCAAAAATATCTCACTTTAGCCAGAATAAAGAACCCTCAAATAAAATTACCAAATTCATCGAGTTATTCTAATGCTTACAAATGCATTTTCAACAATGAATTCTCAGTAAGAAACCTCCAATACAATTCATCCTTCCTTTTAAGATCTCACATCTTCAGCAGCATGGGACACATACCACAGAATTTCATATAAGGGAATTTTAGACAGGAACACAACTTCCCAGGACGGGCAAAGTGGCACCAAGACTTGCAGCACTCTCTCCTGGGGCATACTATAGCTGGCCAGTATGCACACCCATATGATATCTGATTGACATGCAATGTCTGGCACGTCTCCACACATAACATGCACACAGAGCACTCTTTTGGCTCTGGCCATATAGCTCATAGCACAGTAAGAACAAATTCTGACTGAACATTAAGATGATAATGAAATACAAATTAATCACAATAATTACAAACAGATTTTCTATCTCTGCCCAGACTCAAGTAAGACAAGAGTTAAAGTAGGTGGCAATTCACAGTTATATTTTGATCTGCCTTAATTCCTACTTTTCTCAAAGATTTACATCAGTTTTTGTTCTGTTTTCTTCCCAACAAAACCCTATTTTTCTATCTCTCTGTCTTGCTTAGACACAGAAAATCTCTGAAAATGTCGTTACATCTAAGTTATGGGCTCAGGAATGAAAAATCATCCAAATCTCAAATATAATAATATATTTGATACTAATACAAAGGGGGTTTTTCCTGATTTTGTTCTGGCTAATGTTCTCTGAATGTTAGACATGGTGATCAAACTGTCATGGATCAAACTAAGATGTACATTTTCATTGGTGCTAGAGCTTGCCCCAAGATATTATATTTGTTTGAGACTGTTTTAGCTTTTGTTGTTTCAAGCTTCAATCCAGTACTAAAGATGATACTAAAGAAAGACCTACTTGACCAAACCATACGTTTTCCTATGCTATTTGTAAGTACTTCTGGCAGAACTGGGTTTGTGTGGTAATGGATCAGGTTCTTGAGGAAAAAAAAAAACCAGCAGAAGACTGTCCCTTTTACAGAACAAGAATCAAATGAGACATTATCCTGTCCTGAAATGTGCTTGGTTACATGCTTGGCTGAAAGTTACAGTGATGTTTCCATGACTTTATAGCTCTCCAACACAAAAACACTCCAAAGCTTTTAACTGGACAGTGTGTTCATGCACTTTTCCCAAAAACGTACCAATATTTGAAGAAGAGAATACAGCAAAAAAAATAGCAAATTAGAAGAATTTTGTATCAATCAATTATCCTTCTCTCAATTTTCTTGAAATGGATAAGAGATATATTCTGGTTTAACTGAACTGTATAAAGTGGCCAAGTATAATATGTATGTAATGTTGCTTTCTCATTTTATTTCTCAGTGAATCTTCATTATACTATCTTTTAAAAGAGATAAAAATTTTAAAGTTTAAAGCAATATGTGGAACAATAAAGCAGACATTTGCTCCCATTTATCCGTTTATTTAACAATTTAAGAGAAAAAAAAATGACAAGGCATGCTTTGGACTCTTGTGAGCAGGAGATAGAGTCCTTGCAAGAGTGTTCTCTCTCACACAGTAACTCTTCACACGAGATACGTTTGCTAGTATAGGTGTATATGTATATTGCACATACATGTGTATATAGGCCATGAAGTGCAGCACGCTCGCCAGCCATGGGAGTCTCTAGGTTGAGAGTACCCAGGCAACAGGTGTTCTCATCCCAAAGCACCTTAAATCAAAGCAGGAATCACTCTAGATTTCCTTCTCTTTAGTAAGTACTGGCTGCCACCTTCTCTCCCACTGGGCTGCAAGACTGCACTACTCAACTGGACTAGAGAAACACACAGCATGCAAACATTGGACTCCAGCTTCCGTGACTCTTTCACTGAGAACTAAATGGTGAAAGATGAGTATTCTCCATTTCCCCACCATGACAGAGCCACACTCTTCAAGATCATTATAGTGTCTTCATACTAGGAATTACAGAACTGTCAGTCTGAGGAGGTTTAGACTGGATATTTGAAAGAATTTTTTCACCAAAAGGGATATCAAGCATCAGAACAGGCTGCCCTGAGAAGGTGAGTCACCATTCCCAGATGCATACAAAAGGCATGCAGCTGGGACGCTTAGGGACATGGTTTAGTGGTGGACTTGGCAGGGTTCAGTTAATGGCTCCAATCTAAATGATTCTATGATTCTGTATGCAAACACGTATTCACAGATGTGTGTGCCTATCTGTTTGTGCAGTATGCGTACACACAGACTACAATCCCTGCAGGTGATTAGCAGGGCACCACAACATTAACACAATCATTTAAGAAAGAAAATGAGTACCATAATCAAATGAAAAAACAGATGTCATTTGCTAATGGATACCAACCCTAGAAGTGTAGGCAAGGATAAACAAAGGGTAATAGAGTTTACCTAGTACTCCTTGCACTCTGTAACTTTTTCTAACTTTCACATATGCCAAACATTTTCCCTTTTTTCTCCCTTTCCACATCAGGATTGTTAAGACTCAAATATCAATTCAGTCAATTGCAATTTTACAGTGAAATGAATCTTTCAAATGGCCACAGACCTTTCTTGTAAACCTGTTTGGGTAGACAGACCCTAAGAGCTGTGCCTTGCACTGTCTTGGAAGATTAATGACTCATACTAAGTCAACAATATTATCTGTATGTTCCCCAAAGATCTTAAATTAAAATACACATTGATCCTGGCCCAGCTTAGCATATGTGAAATTTGTTTTTCTTAATGAGATCACAGTTAATAATAATAGAGGCAGGCAACTCTGGAAAATAACAAATATAAATTCACCCCTGAAAGCTGGTTTTCAGAGCTAGCATTCTATTGAATACCATTATCTCTGACCTGTGTAACAGTCAAATCTAAAACTGGTTTCATTTATCTAAAAAGTATCTTATGAGAATTATACATAAAAGCCTTTATAAACAAAAACATACTAAATATTATACTGTGTCACAACCTTCAGAGTTCAGTCAAATTTCATACAAATCTTCCCATTAAGAGAAATGTTTGTAAAACTATTTGCTTTGCAGAATTTCTCCATATTGTTACAAATACCAAATTTTATTCTATATTACACCCATTACGTGATTTACCTCTTTGTAAGAAGTACTCAGTGCTATACAATAAGCTTTCTTCATCAGTTCTCATGTATAGCATACTAATCCTGTGCTAAGTGCTTCATTCTTATATGTAACAAACACATTTATCTTAAAATTTATCTTAAATTTCAAAATGGTAGCTCACAATGGTACCTCATTCATGTGCTGTGAATGTTAGACACATATGACAATACTTAGGTTCACGTTTTTTCATGAAGAATGTTTCTTCATTTTATAAGCACAATATAAAGAAAATCTTCAACGGGTGGGTTCTATTTTAGAGAAATAGCAAACATACTTATTTCAACAGGCTTACTGTGAGTTAATTAAAGTGAAAATTATGTAAACAAAAGTCAGTATTATAAAGCCTCTATGAAGTTTTAATTTTTCTATTGACCTAGTAACAAATTTAAATGCTAACTGTTTGGGAGATCAAATTAAATGAATACAAACACTTTTGTTTAATGACATCAGCAGTCAATGCAGAACATCTGTGTTTTACTTTAAAAGTGATCAGAAAATATTCTTTTGTTTACATTACAGATAATCAGGAGGTTTATATTTCTGTGTTCAATTTAAGAGGAAAAAAAGATCATACTACCTTCAGGGCCCAAGGAAGCAATAAGTTACAAATGCAGGATTTCTCTTTTTTTTTTTTTTCTGTTTTGTAACCATGGTAAAACAATAGAAATGAACTTTCCCTGAACCTTTCTCCTTTAATGGCCTGGGTCCATGTTGACCCAGCAAGCTGGAACCTGATACTATCAACCTGACTGCTGCTAAAGCAATCATATTCAGCAGAAACTATACACAGTGCATTATAATACTAATTTCAGCATCCCACAAAGCCAGTGCAGAGGCAAGCTATTAAAGTATTATATTCTATTGTTTAAAAGTGAGATTAATTCAATAGCTTAAATGCACCCAAAAACACTGAACTAAATGGCAGACTGTATAACTATATTGTTATTCTTTTATAATACTGTACCAAAGTGAAATTGCAGATAAGGTTCTCCCTTCCCTTCTCCCTTCAAAAAAGCACTACTGGATGAATTATTAGTAAACAGATTATTTGAGCCATTACAGGTTCATATGATCCTGCATTTGAATGAGGCATGTAATTAAATTATCAGGACTTTGTTCTAAATGCTTGAAAGAAAGAGAGCATGATAACCACATTTTAAAAAGGTAGAATAAAAGAAGAAACTTTTTTTTTTCTTATAGAGGACTACAGGCAACTAATGTATGAAGGCATAATTGATTAATTCCACTAATTAAGATATTTGTTATTCCTGAAATTGTAGCTTGATAAATAATGCATTAGATGTGGCACCATTTCCCATCAGTTCTGAAAAGACTGTGATGATGTTTCAAATATATATTGTTATTTTTTGGAGGCTGAATCACTTCTAGGCTTCTGTGTCCAGGCAAAAAGCAAGCAAAATTTATTTTCAAGTTATGAATAAGTCAATCTTTAAAGATAAACACTGCATTACAATATATTCTAGTCATTTTACTAAAAATATTCACTTAAAGACTTGTTTCTTTCAGAAGTTTTAAGGGGAAATATTTTTCAACTAGCCCAACCTTTGCAGAAGTATATATTCCATGGAAGTCAGTCATTTATGATGTTTCCCTGAAGAGTGAGACACATTCCAAGATCTAGTCATCCCCTTCTCTTCTAAGTACAAATCACTTTGGGGAAGTGTTTGAGGCTACAGTGGTTATTATATAGACACCCTAGTCACCTAACTATTAAGTGGCTTTAACCTTTAACACAGCTACTGCAGAAAGAGGAACAGTCACTAGCTTGCATGCAATCATCATAACTACAGACTACTTCTGCATTTCAATTAATTCAAAGACAGAAAGACTTTTTCATTTGAAGCAGAGCTATACAACTTCACTCTATTACAAAGAAAAAAAATCATCCTCTAGGCAGGTGAGGATAATAATGTTGAGACTGAAGAAGAGACAGAGAGATCTACTAAACTACGAAGTGGGGGGGGTGGGAAGTAACATTAGCAAGACCATTCAACTGAATGAAGGATTTCTGGCTGCACTCTACAAATTTGGCTTAGTTTACAATAAAATATTATTTAAGCACAGATTAGCACTCAACTTTTTGCCTTCTAGATGAATTCCCTTATGACACAGATTCATGCTCATTTTTTTCTCTTGTCCAAGAAATCTTTCATTCCCTCCCATGTACCTCAATAGCTTCCACAGAGATGAAGAGCGTCTGTTTGTGATATTAGTCTTCTTGCTGATCAGCTTGTTGCATTTTCTCAGACAGAGAACTTTACCACCACCCACTAGGTCCCCCAATCTCATTTTGAACACTAAGTTGTGGCAATGGGAGAGAAAGGGAGGTGTGTAAAAGACTGCAGATATGATGCCTAGAGGTATGGTATAGTGGCGGACTTGGCAGTGTTGGGTTTACAGCAGGACTTGATGATCTTAAGCATCTTTTCTAACCTGAATGATTCTAAGGTTCTCTAATTTTCATATTTCTTCTCTTTCTGTAGCCCTATTTTCAAAGGTAGTGGCCAAAGACTGCACACACTCTGATCAAGTGTGTGACCACTTTGATTAAAATAAAAATGCAAGCTCTAGCTCAAAAGGGTCTCATATTTGCTAAAACTTGTTTAACGATGAGACCCTGTTAAATCTTATGCTGAAATCCCGTCACCAAAAATGCCTAAGTCAAATCAGCCTTAAAGTTTTTTGCACCTCTACTCCGCATGTGCATATGAATTTTCAAATAATAAAGTCACAGTATAACAGATGCAATGGTGTATTCCACAAAGTGCAACACAAACTACCCAAATCTGGTAGTTTATAGCTGCAATGTAAATGTTGAATATTAGTCTATAAAGCATATATGTGTACCAGCAATACCTTCTATTAGGATTCTGTTTGCCTGGTCATGTTGAGCACTAGTCTTTCAGATAGCCTCTTCAGCACTCAATGGTCTAAGCATAAATATGAATGATTATGTTAAAAAAACCCTCTGATTTTAAATACGAAACAAAGATGTTTTATGGGGTAGGGAGGAGTGAGAAGAGATGCTTTGTGCAATGCTGCCAGTGACTACTGGATTGGAAGATGTCTTTTCACCGCAGTTTTCCAGACTACCTCTACAACACCCCCCCTCCTCCAGCCATGTTGGGTTTTCTTATTCAGCTGCCCCTTTTTACACTTTTTCCATTAATTCTAAATGGGCTTGACCAAGATTTGACAATCCATTTCTGACTCCAACCAGCCAAGTTGAACTTACCTGCTCCACCTCTCGTGTGGCAGGTGAGCCAGTTCCACGAGGTGGAGGCAGTGAGCAAACAGAGAAGAGCCTCTGCGTTGGAAGTGTGGCACAAAGGTTGCACTGAAATTTATTACAGTCTCCACTGCCTGGATTTGACACGAAAGGACTTGCTTGATACCCTTCCAGCATGGTTACTGTGCTGCTGTTGGTTGGCAACCATGGTCATGCGCCCTTTTCTCCCTTTGATTTTTGTGAGCAACTGTAGTATACCCAGATAGCTCACAGAAGGTCTGGTCAACCCATCTGTGCAAAAATTGCTTTTAACTTGCAAGACGTAGGTCAATGTCTCTACAACTTGCAAGAAATTAGAGAATAGAACTAAGCAACATAAAATCTTTTCTCTTCCTGTGCTAGAATAAAAAAAGTGCAAATTTCAAGGTTTGGAAAACAATGGGCTTCATAAAAATGGAAGGGAGAAAGAGAAGAGCAGAGTGAAAAAAAAAGCTTCCCAACTAGAATAAAAAAGGGGAAGTTCAATCCTCATGCAGATGAAAAGATGAAGATCCAAAAGAGAAACAGAAAATTTTTTGGCAATGATAATCCTCAGTCCTGTAAAATGATAGAAGCTGTTACATATCAACAACTACAGTTTGACTCTCTTTGAAGCAGATTAATCTGCATATGTAGATTCCTAAAAACTATTGTCCACTTCCAAAAGATTAAGGGGTTGCTCGCTGTGCTACTTTTTTCCAAGCATAGATCAAATCCTCCTGAAAGACTTTGAGAGAGACAGATACCTATATGAATCCCTGCTTCTCAAAATGTCTGTGAATCTGTAGAGATGTGCATGCAAAGTATTAGTTTTGTTATAAGACTGTCTGCAACTAATCAGAATTACAAACCAAAATGCAAACTTGCAGACTAGGAAGATTTCATAAATAAATTAAATTCAAAATTTTTCAACAAGACACTGGAAAAAAATAAACTATTGCTGCAACGTTAGGTAAAGATTTTACTAATCATTTTCTTAGACTCAGTGTTTATAGACAGAAATAACCATCTGAATATTAAAATAGTTTTTAATTAGCTTCATTAACCCAAATTTAATAGCACATAATAGTCTGCAAACTACAAATATACTCTACTAGATAACATATAGGTCAAAACCAATTAAGTTTTTATGCATATTAGTACATTTTGAAGGACAGAAAATATGAAAAGACGAAAAATAAGGATAAAATATGAAAAACAATTCTTACTGCAGGCACTTCACGGAAACAATTTAGTATCCTATTTAAACAAATTATCATGCAAAATAAAATATGGATTTAAACTAATATTTGTGAGCATGAAGATATGATTAGTAGAGAAAATACTAATAGCAGAAAATACTAATTGACCCGAACAGAATTTTGATTCACTGAATACTGTATTTTTCTAGTTTAAAATATCTGTGTAACTATACTGTCAATCAAATAACCTAAAATATTAAGTCGTCATTGCCCTTTTAAATCCTTTCAACTAGAATTCCCTAATTGTTCCCTCACTTTATCTCACTGTACCAGTAAGTAAATAAATTAACAAAATAGCTTTTATCACACAGAATAACCTTTTAACTGAAGGATTATCTCTGGTTTATTTTTCATTTCTTTCTCTGCAGATAGCAGTTCAT
>WBMY01005669.1:354946-429352 GCA_013397315.1 Donacobius atricapilla
AAGGAGGGAAAAAAAAAAGCACCAAAGGTGAAAAGCTGATACATATTATACTTCCAGTATTCAGCTTCTAAGCCAGTGAGAGTTGATGGTCAGGAGAGGTTCATTTATTCTAATCAGCCTTTGTCAGGATGCAATTCTACTAAAGAATTCTAAAAATCATCTCTGCAGTTTGGTTTTGGTTTGTTTTTTATCCATACTTTTACAGGATTTTCCTTTTTCTTTCCTTGTTTTTTCTCANTTACAGGATTTTCCTTTTTCTTTCCTTTTTTTTTCTCATTAAATTTCACTTTTAAAATGTGCCAATACAATAATGACATGTTACAGAGGTGTGGATCGGTACTGTTGCAAACCCGGATTTTATATCTCCTTCTGAAAGAAATTATTTCAAAAAAGCTGAATTCCATTTTGAAAATTCAAAAATATTTTTTCCAATAAAGAATTAGTTTGGGTTTGTTTAAGTTTCTCCTGTTTTGTGTTTTAAACCTCCATTCTTGGAAGAAAATTTTAGTTTTCTCCAAAGTTGTCAGATTAACACCATATTTGTCAAAGTCCTCTATTCCCACGTCTAGTAAGTCTCATTCTTTAATTAAATGGACCATGATTTCAAGGGCAACAAAAAATTCAGCTGTTCTGCTTCTTTAGACTTCAGCCTTTTTATCAAGTCTATGTGTATCACCAACAGTGACGTGAAAAACTGAGTTTGTCAACATAGTTCTCTTTGGTCTTAAAAGTAATATATTATGTTAGTTGTATTATTGGGCTCAGAACATAAATATTAAAACAACACGCACATACTAAACGTGAATTAGAAGGATCAAGATCCAAAAGAAGAAGCAATGTGAATTATATATATGCTGAGAGGTTTCAAAGATTCTTGAACAACCTTTATAAACAGTCACATAGTTCTCCTGCCATTTCATGCAAGTCAAATTTTACTACTGGCCGCTGGAGAAGAAGAGATAAGAGTCACGTGAGGTGGCTCATACAGTCATTTCCTAAACGTGAAAATTTCACTGACATGCTGATGTAGCATCTTGGACAGAGATGGTACATTATTGAAGAGGCAGCTCCACACCCCCTCTTCGTCAGTTGCCATAAAAACATGGAAAATTAACCACAATTAATATTAGCATGCTCTGAAAGTTTTAACCCCACAAAAAGATAATGCAATGTTAATTTTTTCAGACCTCTGCTACCTCAACCTTGCTGTATTCATAAACAGATTAAAAGATAATAATTTGCATACAAGATGTACATGGACTTCTCTAGCATATGAACAACTGATTTCAGACAAGTGCTATATGCAGAACAACATTTCAGGTAAAAGAATCTGCCACTATGGCAAGTAATATCATTCATTTTCAACATTGGCACAACATAGCAAATCAAGAATAGCAGGAAAGCTTTTTTTTTTTTTCATGTCCTTGAAGCAGGCATCAAGCATTTGTTTTGTTTTAACATTAATTAAGCCAAATCTGATAACATGTTTTAATTACACAGCACAAACTACTGTTCATATGAAGTACCCTGCTGGTAAAAATGAAGGCCCTCATTCAAGAAATTGCTTAATCATGTGCATAAATTCCTTTAAGTTTAGGACAGAAAATTTCTTTGATTAAAAATAAAATGTTAAGGTTCTACCAGTGACTGAAGAGACCACTTTCACTTCACAGACCCTAAGTATGTTTCATAAAACCATACTCTTAGTTTCATTTCAAATAAAAACACAGTAAATGAAAGAATCAGATTACCTGCAGTCTAGCAGCTTCTGATGAGCTGGCAATAAATAAAATATCCATCCATACATAGCATTAAAATTGTATGTTAAAACAGTGTTTTAAAGTTCATCAAGACTTACAATGGGAAATATTTTTTTTCCTCTCAAATTTACCTTTTCAAAAGAAATTAAAGATTAAAAAACTATCACCACCAGTAGTTAAGAAATAGCACAAATTATTACTAATTTTTGGACTTCATCATTGCTTTTTAAACCTTAGTAGCAAGTACTAAGCTGTTATGGTTCTAGCCTCAGACAACAAAAAAAAAGTACTTGCTTCATTGCATGATTAGTAAATTGCAAATATGGAACTCTACTTACAGCATACAGGACTGGATTTCTTGTATTTGTTTATTAAATAAGCATAAGTTAATGTTGTCTGACTATGTACATTTACACAAACATTTTGAAATAATATGTAACATATGATAAAATACTATAGGCCTCTACTTGTTTGCTTCCTACATTGTCTACAACATTTTCCTATTAATTGCAACTTTCTCAGCTCATTTTAGTGATCCTATTTCTATATGAAATGAAATCAACTGATGTTTATTTCATGATACCAACCGGCTGATTTAAAATGCTATTTCTTAATCCAGACAACAATTTCTAGATTCTATGGGGTTTCAGATTAGCATAGGTTTCCACTTATTTTCTTCTTTAAAATACCAGAACACTGTATTAATAATACTTAAGAGCCAGAACATGTTTCCAGAAAAAACGTAACTGGAGAAACACTTTTATTTCTATCTTATTATTATAAATGAAGTAATAATTTTCACAGCATCCATCTGCTCAAAACTTAATATCAGAGAGATGTTAACATGGATATGTCCATAAAAGCTCTGGGAACTGATAAAACAGGAAATAAATTTCTTAACTATTTTTAATTTTTAGGTAACGCTTTCATCTGCCTCTCAATCCATCAAAATCTAAGTAGAGCTGTATTTTAAAGAAATAGAAAAAGTATTAATTTTGAATCCTTGGAATACTGCATTGTTTAAGTTTTCCATGTTATGAATTAGATAGTGTCTCTATTTTAATGAATTATGAGCCCTTTGCCTGTTAAGTTGTCCTTGATCTAAAGATTATGCTCCCGCTAAAGGTACATTATACAAATGTCTATATTCAGTCATCCTTTGTCAATGCTTTACTATCCATTTAAAAGATCAAGATCAACATAAAGGTAATAAAATGATACATAATAGCAGACAGTTATGTTCTCTGTACTTTACTTATCAGTTTTAACTAAGATGTCTTTATCAAAAGGTTCATTTTCATGCAGTAGTGAGTTTATATCAATCAGTTATCCCTTACACCTGTCAGAACGTTCCTACATCCAGATAAATGCGACTGTTATCAGATACTGGTAGAAGGATAATGTAAAACTGCTTTATGAAAACTATTCTTTATTGCGGCTCCACAGATGTTTCCTGTTATAAATATCCTACATAGTAATAAACAATACTAATAGCATTCTGTGAATAAAGAACCAAAGAAGAAAAGTCCCCTCAAGATACAGCCCTTCAATGCCGCAAGAAAATTTATCACTACCCTGTCAGCATTTTGTAGTATATATAGAAGTCACCACATATGCAAAGCACCAAATGCATTCTTCATACATTTTTCAAAACAATAAAGAAAATTCATGGAAAAAAAAAGTTCCGTTATTGTGGTCAAATCGATTAAAAGTAACTAAGTGAGCTGTATTATACCTATAATTCTAAAGCAAAGTTCCCCATTAACCAAGGGGTCTTTTTTAAAAAAAATGAGGGCACAATATCATCCTACACACTTGCATAGGTCTTATTTCAATTAATTTCCAATAAATCTGCACCTATCCTAAAGAATAATTGGACATATTTTCATCTGTTCATGTGAAAATGTAAAAAATTAGACATAAATTAAAGCAGCCATGATTCAACAATATAATCAGAGTATCAGAACAGAATATAAAAATGAATACATTTTTAGTCTATTGAAGCCTCAGTACCTTAAGACTATAAAAGTTTTGGGGGTTTTTATTTACTCATTCTGGTAATAAATACATTTTCCCAAAGTTGAATCAAGCTTTTTCTTCATGGAATAACAACTTGTATCCAATACTCTATATAAAACCTGTGTGACCACACTGTCCCACAGATATAAAATTCAAAATTTAGTCTTTCTAATACATCATATTTTCATTGTTGGTTGTGAGGCAATGCCTGTGAAAGAACAGTGCACAAACCTGATATCCAATTCTTAATAAATAAACTAATACAACAGTAGTTTCAAGAATGCTTCACTAATAGAGCAAGAGACATTTAAAAAACACATAAGTAAACATTAATTTTGCCTATTTAGCTAGAGGGGATTTTATCAATGCAGACAAATATCTTGGGACACGTTTCAAGAGGAGGAGGTCAGACTCGTATCAGTAGTGCCCAGAGACAGAACAAGGGGCAATGGGCACAAACTGAAAGACAGTAAGTTCCCTCTGAATATGAGAAAAAACTTCTTTGCTTTGAGGGGGACAGAGCACAGGAACAGGCTGCTGAGAGGTTGTGGAGTCTCACTCTCTGGAGACATTCAAAACCCGCCTGAACGTGATCCTGCGTAACCCGCTCCAGGTGACCCTGCCTTGGCACAGGGGTTGGACTGAATGATCTCCAGACATCCCTTCAAACCCCAACCATTCTGTGATTCTATAACTAGAAATAGATGAGGTAAGCAGTACTGGATTCTCATTTTGTACTCATGTACCCTGTATCTATTCTTTTTCAAAAATCTCTTTTGCTCTATTATTGTTTTGGCTGCTTTGAAACAATAGTTACAAGGAGACTGAATTTTTTTTTTCATGCCCTTGCAACTTTGTTTACAGGTATCTTTGAACAGATCTTCTAAGGTTATGTTTCATAACAATTTCTAAGTGAATCACAGCAGGTATTCCTATATTACCTACAGCAGCAGTAGCTGTCTTTTGCCAATGGCAGTCACATAGCAGCTTACAGCCTCTGTAAATCATCTGCTCTACAACAGTTATAAGTATTCCATTTAAAGAGAATCCCAAAACAAAATCATTATATTGTACCAGCCAGATGTCCACAATGGGTAACACAACACACTATGACCTTGTAAAACAACAGTTACCTTAGCAATGTTAGTAACCTAATTTTTAATAGTCTTTACTTTCAATTTACATGGCCACTGAACAAGCAGGTAATCCATGATGTTGTGAAATTCAAAATACACCAGAACTGAGTAGCAAAAGGGTTCTAACTTTTGATCTTTATACTCCTTTTGCCTTTCTTGAAAGAGGTCAAGAACTTTTTTCTTCTCAGATACGTACTAGTATCTCTGAGATCAGCCAACTATTCCCATGACTCATAGCTTTCAGAGCTGTTGCCAAGTCTACCTGGCGCCAGCCAAGTCCTATATGATGTAGGCAAGTCGAGTCGTTAAAACCACCAAATTGTGTGTATAATTACTACATTTTGATTACTCAACAAATGCTTCAAACCTTCTATCCCAACACCTCTGCATATCTGCCATTTGTCAGCATTAATGAAAACAAAGCTACAAATCAGACCTTCACAAACCTTTCCATTCAGCGGCTGCATTATATGCAGCACCCAATCACACTGAAAGTGCTGGTCTCCCTTTTAGCCGGCACCTGAAAGTGTTTACCAATGTTGTAGGTTGAAGAGGAGAACTTCTGGAGCATTTTTACAGGACTGAGGGCTTTGGTTTTGTCATTTGGATTCAAGCAGCATGAATTTTATTTATTTGCGCTTAACAGAATTAGAGCTAATTTATATTGTTTTAAATGGAAAAAAAAAATCACCAAAACAGGATCAACAGCTGATTTTTTTTAACATATTTTGGAAGCTATTCATTCTGATTACCTTTCACACCAGTTTGAAAAATGTTATACATACTAATAAAATCTACTAATTCTACTTTTACTGATGTGAGTATTTACATTGACTAAACAGCTGAAAGGCTGTAGCTATAGTATAAGATTTGGTGCATCTGCAATCAGTGAAATTCTTAGTTATTGAAGTTATGCACATAGGCTGGCTTTTCCCTCTTCACCACATGCATGTTTCCAAAACTCATAGAGAAGTGAAGTAAGAAGAGCGGGATCATGAAAAGTAATGTAACCTGCTATGTATTCAGGATATGGTCAGATCCATATTAGATTTATTCAGGTTCGTTCAGTGTCTCCCACAGTGCTTGGGTCTGATTCTCAGTTTTGACAACAATAGTAATATAATGGTGGGTTATACGTTATGAACACCATTTAAAAATGCTAATCTGGCATTAAATAACACACTAAAAATGAGTAGCCGCTGGTAGTGGAAGAATTTAAAAGCACCACAGCACATCTAACTAGGAGAATGAAAGACCAGTTTCAACATCAGTTAAAATTTTAGAAAGACCAATTTTAACATCAGCATCTTTTCCAAAGCCAAAGGAAACTACCCAACAAAGATAATTGTAATGAAGTATACAAACACAATTATCCACTGAAATTAGTACTGAGAGCATAAATGAAGACTTAAGCTACCTGCTTCGTTTTTTGCTAAACTAAAATTCATATGCATGTGAAGACATGGGACACTATGACCTATCTATGAAAACACTTAAGTCACTGCAAAAAATTGTCCAAAACTGCCCGTACTTGTTATAATACCTTCAAACTTCTTTAAATTTCAGGGTTCTCCTAGAATTTCCATTAAGAATCTGCTTTAATCAACCATCACTGCTAACAATTTGTTCAGACAGATTTCTTTAATATGCTCAAAATGCAACTGCCATAATAATCCAGCTTATCAGAATTTTGTAAATATTAAAAAAGCATCTCTATTGTCAGTTATGATCATATTATTAGGTGGTTTCTGACACTTTACCATTGCCAGTATCACCTTTCAAAAGCCTTTACATGCAATGCATATGTCATAGGGTGTCAATATTACTGTATGCAAGAAGACATTCCATGTTTGCAATTCCACCAAGGCAAAATCAAATGCTAAATCAAGCAACTCAGTAGAAGTGAGCATACTGAGGCCTAGAGAAAAAGTAATCAATCAGATAATGCATGCAAATCAAGACACATAATCCAAACTTCTGGAATAATATGTTCCAGTAAGTATGGTTGCTTATTGCTCCCCATCTAAAAGCTGTATACATTAAAATATTGCTAAGTTCAACAAAACTAGATTCAATTTCTGTTTGCTATAACTTGTTACATGCAAAGCTGAAACAAGATGGACTCGCAAGGCAGCTAAAGAATTATGGATTTGTAACTTCACCCTACAAAATACTATGTTACACTTAAAACTTACCAAAACCAGCTTTTTATTCTTAAAATAGAGAACTAGAATCAAAAATGAATTTGAATGGAAATTGGTTGTAAATACTGTGATTATGGTTGAAGACAAGTACAGGAGGCAGATCTAGTCTGTCACAAAATGGTTTAGCGGGTATAGCAGTACTCAGTCAAAGGTTGGACTTGATCTTGGATCTCCTTTCCAACCTTAATGATTCTTTGATTCTGACTCAGAACTATTGAACTTTTTAGTTTGAAAGGGACCTTTGGAGGTCGTGTAGCCCAAACTCTGTTCAGGGAAAAAATAGCAGGAACAGGTTACTCAGGGCCTTGTCCAGGTGAGCTTTCAACATCTTCAGGATTAGAAAACCCTCTATCACACTGAGCAATATGTTCCAGTGCTTAACAACTCTCATGGTGACTTCATTTTTCCTTCTATCTCTGGATAGAATTCTACTTATTGCAGTCTAGGACTTTGGTTCCCTTGCCTTTTTGCAGCACCTCCCTAAAACAAGTTTTCTCTAGAGTCCTCCTTGAGGTAGCTGGAGACTTCAATAAAATCCTTCTATTTCCTTCTGATATTAACGCTGAACAGCCCAGCTCCCAGAGCCCCCCTGCACAGGAGTGGTGCTCCAGCCCCCAGCCACCATGGTGGCCTTCCCCACACTCACTCCACTACTTCTCCCAGATTTCGCCCAGAACTGGACCAAATGCTTCAGTCTCACTTGTGTTGAAGATGAGAGGAGAATAATTACTTTTCTTGACAAACTGCCTACACTTGATAACCAAGTATAAGGTGGCCACCTTCACTGCATGAACATGCTAGACACTGACTGATTCCAATTAGTTCCCAGGCTTCCTCTCTGGGAAATTAGTAAAACTCAGCTAACAAGAGGAAGTTTACTCACTGATTGAGGAAAAAAAAAAGTTTTATGTTTCTTTTGACAGGCAAAAGGATGTATTTTGAAAGAAAATGTATCAGGAGGAGTGGGCTAAAAGTTATCATTCTAGTGGAAATTCAGTCAGATGGTAAATAAGCTCAGACGTGTTATCTAGAGGCTGATGGATTCAAGCAGTGTGAGATCTTTCTGCTCCCTCCACAGCCAAGGACAGGCACAGCAGAATGATTCTGCTCCTTTGAGACCAGAAAAATTAGTGGCTTCTCACTCCATGCAAACCAGGACAGAGATTTTTTTCTCCTAGACCTGGTCAGCTAAAAGCTAACCTGAATCTAAAACGATCTGGCAACTATACTGGTAAATAAACCAGATCATCTTAATTATCTGGTTGGGATGCCAAAAAGCACAACACAGCTAAAATCACCTTCTTCCCAAAACCACACCAGGGTAACAATTTGACAGTTGCACAAAATCCTGCCCTGGTGAGTTTAGCAGTACATACGCAGCCACTTAAACTCCGTTTGTGGAACGAATCTAGTCATGCGGAATTGGCACTGTGCTGAGGATGTCAATTCAAATTCATAAATGCTGAAAGCCAAATCGAGATCTGTAAAAACGTCCTTTTCAAGGAGATCTTATAATTACCTCTCACAATTACAGCAGATATACTGGGTCTGATTCCTCTCACAAGACAAAATTCGTGCTTTGCAGAGAATCCATGTGTATTTCCACTTAAACAATTTTTGTTATAAACTTCATCCAGGCCTTCTTGAAAAAAACTGTGCATTGTAGGCAGTGAATCTGATGCAAATTTTAGCATATTACAGTTTGTTAAATATGATTACAGAGACATTTTATCTTGTGGAACTCTATTTGTATCTCGTAATTGTTAAGTCAAAGAGCTCCCTTTTCTTTCACTTTCATCCATCCTTTTTACTTTTAGGATCAAAGTCCATTTTCATATTTAGCATAGAAAGAACAAGTAAATTAAAACAGTATATAGAGAATAAAATACATGAGCCATATATGCACAAATTCTAGCTAAAGGCTTCAAAATTCTATGATTTTCTACAACTTCCTTAGGAAGAAATATAACAAGATAGATAAATGAATATAATAATCTATATATATAGTACATATATAGATATATATCTTCATACAGAAAAAAATTACAGCTTTCAATGGCCAAAAGCTTATGTCTCTAGGGAGGTTACTGGTCTTTCTATTTAAATGCATCCATTAATAAAAGCAATCTAAGTGTATGTTAACTAACTCAGTATAAAAGTTGGGACTTTTTTTTTCATTTCTCTCTAACTATCACTTATTTCACAAATGGAAGTCACTAGCTAAAATAGGGTCTCTAGGCAAATAACCGTAAGCAATCATTCGAAGCTCATTATAAAGCATTATAAAAGTCTACATGGTAAACACAAAGCCATGTCTGAAATAGTTTATAGAGGATGCGTAATGCTGATGTTGCTGGATCATCTTCTCTTCCCACCTTTTGCTACTTCATTATCAGACATGGGGTCATTACTGGAGCTGCTTATATAAGTTCTTGAAGGGACTCATACACCCCTTTGTTGACACAGTCATCATTTGAAGTTTGTGAAAAAAAAAGTCAGCATACAGATACAATAATTGAAGAAAGATGTTTTCTGACACCTGTCTTTAAAATATAAAAGGGCTGCAAATTACTTACACTTCTGAAAAAGGACACATACCTAGGTTCCATTGCAGTAGAGGAGAATGAGAGCACAGAAATAAAAATCACTTTTACCTCTTGCTCTTCCCTTTCTTTTTCTTCAACTGTCCAACAATACCTATCATTCACACTGCAATTTTGTATCAAATATCCATTCAAACTTCCTCCTTAAGCTTTTGCCAGACCTGTTAACTATGTCCTGATAATTACAGACAGAAATCATCTATATTTGGGCAGTGGTCAGCAAATATATTCTATTCCAAATGTGGCACTCTTCATGCCAGTCCCACATTGTCCTTCCCTCTCACCAACAAACAATTTGAGAATTCATTTCCTTTTTAGGATTTTTAGAGCCCACACTCAGTTACAAATGCCTTATGCTCTCTCTTTATGCCCCATGCATGTCTGGCAATACACAAGGGCTGCAACGCTTAACCGCAGTAACCATGCTGGGTGAAACCAAAGAGTGGCCTACCCAGATATCCTTGTCCCTTGTGATGTCCATCACTAGCTGCCTAAGGGGAAATCTCTGGAAAAGGAAAACCATGTACGGTATAACGGTACCAGAAGGATACATTCCCAGCCTCCAGTAAACAGAACCTTGTGCAGTGGTCTTTTACCATCTTGGATGGATTTTCTGACCTATACTGTGATTTTCTGAAACTCTATCAATTTTTGGCACATACAATGTCCTGTGGCAGTATATCTAGCAACTTAAGTATTCACTGTGTGAAGCAGGGACTTTTTTTGTTAAATCTACCATCTGTTAGTTTCATTTGATGACATGTAGTTCTTTTACTAGAAGAATGTTCCCTTCTCACTACAGTCCCAGTTTTACAGACCTCTGTCTTATCTTTTCTCCCTCGTTCTCCCCCTCCTCAACTACAGCGATCTTTTCTTTAGTCAGAGAAGTTCTAATGTTTAACATTATTAACAATAATGTAATATTACTTGCCTTTGTTGCCATATTGTTTATGAAGATACTGAAATACACAGATCAGTATTGAATGTTCATGGTCATCTGTGATAAGACCTTTCCCAACTATTAGCAAACAAAACAAATGAAAAATGGTCAGTTTCCTGCTTTTTAACCAGGTATTTTCTGACCCATGGTAACATAATTTCCCTGTTGAAAAACCTTTTTTGTTTGTTTGTTTTGGGGGGAGGGATTTTGTTTGTTTGTTTGTTGCAAATCCAAGAAAGTTTTATCAACTGGACAGCCTTTTCCTGCATATTAAACCAACCTTTTTAGAATGGTCATCTACCAAGAAGCTGTATTGATTATTGTCTAGTACATCATACTTATCTTATGCCCATTAACAATACTCTTTCAACTGATTTGTGAAGTATAGGTCCAGACTTCCAGGTCTGTTTTCTAACACCCTCAAGAATCCTTTCTGAGCATCATATTTGCCACGATTAAACCAACACCGACAGTGTTTTAAGCAGGAGGTTACAACTTTGCATTAATTGTTCATCTATTTCATACCTGACTTCCCCTTAAAATAGAATGCCACAGGTCTCTTGGGACTCATCAATTTGTCTTATACTTTATTCTACTTGTGAAGCTCTTAATTTAAGCTCCAGCTACTCAGGAACATCCAGAGCAAGTAAGCACTGCTGCACTGTGACACAGGCCACTTCTCCCAGCAGTTCTCCATGCGTGCTCACAGCTGAGTTGAAGAGGTCTGTCTCAGAGGCAAAAGGATGGGCAGGACTCCTCTCTACCTACTCATTAACCATAAGAGGCCATTCTGGTTTTTACCCTTCTCTGTGTTCTTGCTACTACTTCTGATCTTTTCTTTTGCTGGTATTTACAGGTGTTACAAGCCAGTAGAAAATCAGCTGAAGGGACTGGTGTTATGGCCATGAAAACACTACCAAGTAACACAGACTAACTCAATCAGTGAAATAAGGCTGAAGAACCACATCTTGCAAAACTTCGCTGCCTGTATTTCTGAAGTTTGCTCAACCTTTGCTCACAATTCAAGCAGATTCTCGCCACATTCTTAACAGCTAATTTAAAACAGGTGTGAGAGGAACAGGATCAGTACCCTTATTCCAAAGACAGCTGGGAATAGCAGGCACTGTTGCAGAACACTTTTATCTTAGAATTCTGCTTGCTAAATGTTATTTACAACCTTCTGCGTTATTTATCATTTTATCTCATTATGTATTGTCTAGAGATGCAATTTTCAAAATGGGGTGGGAACACCTTGTTTTAGTAGAATTAGATTTAGCATTTAAAACATTCATATAGCCAATCAAAGTTTAATGAACTCTTCTGCAGACACTGTTTATTTTTGGAAAAGTTTTAATAACTTTTCCCGCAATTAAACATAGCATACAATATCAGAAGCCAGCAGCAATTAAAGGTAATCAAATTTGGGAAATTCTGTGGGAAGTACAAAAAAGATCAGTAGATATTTTGATCAGTGTTTATTATCAGTTGAAGTACTGTTTGCTTCACAAAACAGAACAATGCTTATCATTAAAACACAAAAACATTTCTACTAAGTTCTTTGCCTGATTTTCTTCTTTCATAAAATGCACTCCATGTGAAACAAGTCTTCAAAAAAACAAGGCCTAAAAAACCCTACTACTCAGGGTGCCTTTGAGGATATTTAATTAAAATCTAATCCTGCATTCATTAAGGCTCACATAAATTAAGCTGTCATTCATAAGATTTATGGATTCTCATTTGCATATTGCATACAATTCATCAATTACTCAAGTATGAAAGGAGCACATTTCCCTTGGAGCTGCATGCTACCCTGCCAACATTTGAAATGAGGGAAAGAGCAAGACTGTCAGGCATTCACACAAACTTTCTTCCAAATGTCTGCTCCTTGATTAATCTAATTTTCTAGCTATTCCTTACAAGATACAACAACAGCCCTTCTGAAAATTTCTATTATTTCTCCTGTCTTCATCATAAAATCTTCTTGTCTTTTACTAATACTTCATGTCTGACTGATTATTATTTGTTTGCTAATGATATGGCATGAATGTTTTCTTTATATAAATGCATAAAGCACACATCGGAGTTAAAATAAAATGATTAGTATTTTCAGGTTTTGATTTTCTGTTTAACATCACTAATTTGCTTAGTTGAGCTTAGTAAAGAACCTAAGCAATCAGAAAAAAATATAAATCTACCCAACAAATTATAAATCAACCATTTAAAACAGCCATCAGTATTGAGCCAGGATACTTCTCTTAGTGTGTAATGGTAATGTGCACATAATTAAACCATTAAAATTTAACGTTAAATATAATTAGGAAAAGACAACAAATGTTTAATGTGAAAAATCGGCTTATTCACCAATGCTGTAGAGCTTATACCTGACTGCACTTCTGAAAGTTGTAGGCAAAGTAGGGATACAGGTTAGGGTTTTTTTGTTGCACATAAAACATGCTGTGTTAATTCAATTGTCTTCTCTAGGGTATTAATCTTAATTTCAGTGGCACAACTAGGAAGTAGCAGTCTTTGCTTGCCCAGTCTCTGGACACCTTCCAACATGCATGTGATCAGGTGCTGAATTTAATGCACAACACTAACTCATGTCTGAGAGTTTCTAAATTAAAATTTAGGAATGTATCTGCACAGTCTAAAATAACTCTGAAGGTCTGCTCTAAATCTATTGGTTCATTTTATATTGTTAAATACCTAGCAAAAAAAAAAAAGCATAAAAATACCAAAATAAAGTTGTAGTTTTCTCAAAAATAATTTTGTTGAACAAATATAAGGATGATAAGATATGAAACAATAAAAATCCAACATCAAACATCTGTGAACTTCTTAGAGAGATCATGTAACGCTTTATAGTGATACTTCTTAGACCAAGGTAACAGAATTTTTTTGTCTGTTTGTTTCAGTATGAAAAGTGTTGGGATCTTTAAATATGTGTAATACAAACAAAAGAATTTCAGAGCAGATGGTGAGCAAATTAGAAATAAATGTTTCAAGTATTAGTGATCTAAGGTTTTATCGTTCAAATGTGTTCAGCACCAACTCTAGCTTAAAAGTCATATGCTGCCTCCTGCCACAGAGGGACTGTTGAACATTTGGACTGGATTACTGAGTGGCAAACAAATATTTTTTCTCTTCTCTCCTCCCCCAAATCTGTTTAAAAATGAAGAGAGATTTCATTCTAAACATAATTGCTAACATAATCCCATGCGAATAAAGTTAACTAACCCTGCAAAAATAAACAGATGACTAACTTTAATCAGAGAAATGAAGTCATCATTATGCTTGGTTTATAAAATAGATTTTCATTGTCAAAGATAACATAATGGGGGGGGGGGTGTGCCTGCTATTTTGGTTTGTTTATATTGAGTTAGCTGTTCTACTATAGACTGTTTAGGTCCACCCCTGAATAACTACCACATTTATTGTCTGTCTTTTCAACTGTTGCATTCTCTGAGTTTCAAATTTCTCAGCATGAGCTGTCTGCTTAATTCCATCCAAGTAGTGTGTAATGAGAAAAGAATTTTCCCTGTCTACACTAATATAGCTTATTTTATTTCCTGAACCCGAACCACCTGTTCAGATTTTCTATTTAAAGCTTTGTAAGGCAATCAACTACCTCAGGACATTTGTGCTGAAATGAAAGGCAGTCAGAAAGAAGCTGCGACTTCTTCAGACCTGGTCCAACAAAAAGCATCACCTACAGAGCACTTTCTTGGCTCCAGGGTCAGGTGGAGTTCACTTCATAAAATTCTCAACAGATCTCACACGTGATTTTCTTATTTATGTGAAATTTACTGAAAATATTTATTAATTTAATTCTGCAAGAGATTTTGAGATAAAAAGAAATAAAATACTATAGAATTCATTTTAGTTTAAAACCTAAGCATCTTTCTAAATGTTAGAATTACCTAATCAACTTTGAGTCTGAAGGTATAAAACTAGGCCAAATCAATTTCTTACAGCACTTCTGTGACTAGTCTATACTATGAAGACCTATCTCAGTACTACAAAACAGCTCAACTGAAAAACTACGTTCCAAAAAGATAACACAAGACAAGAAAAAGTGTCCTGGAGCAAACAGAACTCCAAACTTAAGACTGCCTGCCACTATAAAATAGATCCTCTTCCAAAATCTCTTTGATTCTTTACATTTTTCATCATTGCAGATCAATGCACTTTGAATCCAGTGGAGTGAGGGAAATGAAATACAAAATAAAGTTATTTAACATTATTCTGGGCTACGTGTTTTTCAAACGATCCTCTTTCTCAACACTTTCACTTTTCCATTTAAATGTACACCTCCAAATACAAGCTTTCTATGGGTTTTGGCTTGAGGAAAACTCTCATTGAGTCCTTCCTGGAGGGAAGACTTTGGACAAAAGGGATCAGCCTATGCACAAAACCAGCCTAAGTATTTCCATAATTTAAGTTTTGTAAAACAAATCCAAAGCAAGGCTTATATTTCTGAATAAGAGAGGGAAGGTTCAACTTCTTATGAACAGTATGAATCTAGAAAAAGAGCAATAAGAAATCTGTAGGGATATGTGGTTACAAGAAGGGTTTGAAAATAAATAGCGATGTTGCTTTGTGTCTCTTTGGCCTACTTAACTGATAAATTTATCCACTCTTTTCCCTTTCTCTCCCACTTTTCTGTAAATATGAGGGAAGGAGGCTATGGAGGGTAAACAGAACACAAAAGTACAGGGAAAAGTGGAAATTAATCCTCTTGAACCACGCAGACAGAGCAACAAAAAATCCAAGATCATCTTTTGTTACACAAAAAGGCACTAGACCTAGGATACGTAGGCACCTTGACTCCTAAGATTAAAAGCTCTCCCTTTCTCCATTCCTGTTAATTATTTTCAAATCTGTGTAGGTATAACACCTTCTTCCTTCCTTTTCATTAGCTCATGAATGTCTGCAAGACAGAAGTTCTGGTCTGATAATACCTGCTGAAGCACAAAACCCCTCCTGTGGATGCCAACCCAGAGCCAGTGAGATTTAAATGCTGGAGCTGGTTCAAACACCTAGGAAAATTTCAGATAAAATCTTTACTAAAACAAGTTAGGATTGAAAGTGCATTTTATAGGAGTTCCTGTAACCTCACCAAAATATTATCATTTCCTTGCAAGAACTCTGCATGCTTTAAATAAATTGTCACAGAGTGACATCTTAAGTAAGATTAAAAATAAAAGTTGAATGTCTCCATACACTTGCATGAACCTAAAACTGTATGTCTCATAAAAGCCATTTCATCTGTATTTGTTAATTATTCTTCCATGCCATCATATCCAGATGTAAAACAACATCATTTAAAATAACTCAAGACTCCACATTTTTTCACGTACTAGATTCTGAATGAAAACTAGACTATGATCCTAAATTCATGGTAATTAAAAAAAAAAAAAAAAAAGGGATTAAACCTCATTGTATCCTTGTGAGCCCAAGACTGACTAGATGCATCCTGAGTGAGAAGAATTTCATTTTTTAAAATACACTTTGCTAGATCATAGACACCTTTACCTCAGAACCTTCTTTTTTCTCTTTTCACAGACATTTTTGCTGTCCTTACACAACTAAAGTTTTAACCAAAAGGAAACGGAACAAGAAATTAAACTGTATATTGACACTATTTCTTTGGGTATTTTCCCCTAGTAAACAAGATTCACTCCCTTATACATCATCAAGATAAAATAATGGAGTTTCACTGAAAATAGCAGTGAGACTTAAAACAAGAAAAGAGAAAATGGCAATGAAACACCACTTTTTTGGTATATAAATGAATTATCCGGTTTACAGTTTATATACAAAAACACAGGCAACCCTGAACTTAAAATTTAGGTAAGTGGGGTACTGGAACAAAGAAAGTTTGCTCTTATGTAAAACTGTCTTTAAAGATGGTTATTTTTATAAAGAACAA
Organism: Donacobius atricapilla; assembly: GCA_013397315.1. NCBI lineage: Eukaryota > Metazoa > Chordata > Aves > Passeriformes > Mimidae > Donacobius > Donacobius atricapilla. The sequence continues at coordinate 371,541 of WBMY01005669.1, forward strand.
GAAAATTACATTTGATTTGATTCTTTAAAGAGTAAAATCTATCATCAAATTATGTCGTAACCACTCAGCTACTCAGATATTAATGTATCACAACTAAATCCACATATTGCAACTAAGTCCTAACTGATCATACTAAATCTCTTACTAATAGTTTAGCTAAAGTACCAATTCATATCACACTTATCAAAATCAGCTTCCTTACAGAAAAAGCTTCTTTATATTGATCCTTTTTTTTCCTGTCAAGCATTACCTAAACTCACATAAGGCCTTGCTTCTGCAGCTGCAGAAATTGTAAACTGTATTAAGGCAGAAATGAAACTAATGTTGCTGCATGTCACTCTGCAATACATGGGCACATACAGGTCCCATATCTGGGCATTTTTACAATGTGGTACCACAAGCACTCACCATGGAAGCATGTGATGTGTTTATCACTACTGCTAAAATAACAAGATTTAAGTAGAGTGCCTGGAAATACCCAAACAGTCTTGAAAAGACAAATGGCCTCTGTTTTCCTAAAACCACAGCAGTTAAACAGTGGAAAAACTTTGGTACCAGTGACTCATATGAGGCGCAAGAAGCCTGGAGCAGTAGTTGCAATCCTCATTACCAAGCACAGCAGATAACAATTCATTTTTCTACTAAACTGTGCAGCTTTCCCTCTTCTGTTATTTCAAACACTCAAGAATTAGCTTTGGCATATTGATGACTGCTTCAATTTTAAAATGATAACTGAGGCTATGATATATATATATCATCCACAGAGAAAAATTCTTTGTCAGGTGACAATCTCACATAGTACACTATATAGTACTAAAGGTTTCATCACACCTACCCATGGAATGTCAACAATTACTACATGCTCTAAGCAGAAGCTGTCTTATCTCCAAAGAAATCTTAACAAGCGAAGACAGTAAGAAACATGAGGGGCCCAAGAAGTCCCAAAGAGCATTAAACTGTATCCTCTTAGGCCACAGATGTATCCAACAAAGAACAGACAAACTATTTAAACCTTTGAATTCCGTATGCGTAAGTCAGAACTAAGCACAGCAACCACAACCACCGAAAGGAACAGTCCCAAATATTTGAATGAATTTAGTTATAAGGAATTGAACAAGACCTACAGCGCAGTTATTAAACTGAAGTCCCTGTAGGGATTTCAAACACAGTACAACATACAGTGCACAAGAAAACCAATTTCATAAAAGTAATATCTCAAACATAACATTTTGAAAAAGATGCTGTGGGCAAAAACTAGTGCAGAGATTCTCTATTCACCACCTGGAATTTTCCTGTTCATATACACATCCCCCTAAAAGCCACAGATCTACAGACTCTCTACTGCCGGCTTTCCTCTGTCAAATACCTTTTCACTCTGTTTTACACCTGTCTCTGTTAGGTCAATCAACTTTCAAAATTACTAATGCTAATGGTTAGAAGGGTCATTTTCAATTCCAATTTCCATACATTAAAAGAATAATGTGACTTAAAGAGCAAGTTGTAGTGTTCCAAATACTTTCGGTTTTAGGAACAGACAAAACACTGCATAATAGAATAGGACAGACAGTACCAAACTAGAAATTCATACCGGCCATGTGCACCACAAGGCAGTGACACAAGTAGATGAATTACTTCAGCCAAAGGAAACCACAAAGCAGAACTTATCAAAAGCACTCAATAACAGCACCGCTCTGGCCTCTGAACTTTGATGGCTTGGTTTCTCTGAATGCTATCTGGTGGTGTTTTTGTTTTTTTTTTTTTTTTTAGCTTGAAGCACTTGATATACTTACACTATGATTTTTTTCATTAATTTGTAAGAGTATAAGGAAGGAGCAAGTAGGGTCAAACTCTAATTCTTCCCACAGGTTATACAGAAAGGAAGAATACTTGCAGACAACAGGAAGGAAGGCTATGTCTTTTGACTTATTCTGCCACAAAATAGATTTACTTGAAGGGAAGCATTAGCAGTGGCACTGTCTGAGATGTTAAGACTTTGATCATCTCTGGCTGAGGCAACTTGAGGTGTTAATCATTTTCAAGCTCTTTCAGCCATATGACATGGTCTTCCTTTCCTCTGGCAGAGCTTAGAAAAGGGAACAAAGAGCTATTTCTATACTTAAACACACAGTTTCTACCTTTACTGGTCATTTAAGTTATTCTTAAAACTAACAGGGTTTTCTTGCTTAGGCTTCTCCTGGACTGATATTGCTGCCTACTGCCCCAAGCCTAGAAAGCACTTCAAAGGTGTAGTGAGAACTGTGGTGAAAAACAAGTATATATATTTCATTCCTCATAGAAATTTCATCAATATAGCTAATGTGAGACTTCTGCTCCTTGTCTAAGGTAATCCATCATGAAATAAAATTTCCAGTAACCTACTGAAACACAAATACTTCTGCAAAAATAACAGCTCTTAAGATAATGCTTTTTAAAGTTAAATATTCTGAAGGAAAGAATGCCTGCAATTTTAGGTAATGAAATGAGGAATGAACAAGTTTTGGGACTGACAGCCAGAAGAACACATACAGCAGTAAAAATTGCTTAAATCAAAATACACCAGAAAACTAACAGTTGAACCACTGACACATAAAAACTTTATGAATGCTTTAGAATATCTTGTTTTTCAAAGTGAAGACGATATATTTTGATAGTTATTCAGAAAACACAGAAAATATTTAACATGAGTAATGCTTCAAATATTTGTCGGCCTTCACATTTTCAACATAAAGAAAAAAGTGTGAATGTTTTTAATAAACATATAGTTTACAGTTCATTCAGTGAGGTGAATAAAAAGCCTTTTTTATCTTACCCTACATGTAGACACTTAAAATGCATTTTAGTTTGCCATTTGAGTTTGTCACTCTGTGATCTTTCTGTAATCCATGTTAAGCAATAAGCAGTTTTATGTCACAATTCACTTATTTTCTACGCCTACCTGATGGTGATATTAATAGCTCTGCAGAATTTCTCTCTGCTGACTATATGCAGAGTCTAGATGACTAGCACAGATGTAGACATTTACACTCTACACTGCAGAGAATAAGGCTGCTCTATCATCCTTGCTTTCTTAAAATTGAATTCACTGATTGTACAGTAACCTAAAGTGGTGGAATCTGTACTCTGAGCTGCTTTACCTTGTACCAAGTTGCCTTTCAATATTAAAAATTACTAAGTCTTCTTCTGCGGAGTAAGTATCATTCCATTAAATATTCCTTTAAACTGGCTTTGAACCCTTTCCAACTTAAATGGAGATGAGGGGGAAAACCGGCTACATGTTAATTTAAGGGAAATTCAACTTTTCTTTTTTTTTTAATTCACCTCAGCTTTTCATAAAGGCAACAATATCAACTTATATAGAGTGAGTACAAAAAACTCCAGGAGAGTTCAATGAAGCACACAGAGAATACAATAAAAAGGTAAGGAAGTTTATCAGTATCTTTTAAATTATCTGCATGTCTTAGAATCACTTGCACACTTCCTCACAAAAGCCTGGTGTATCTTTGCATCTCAGTCAGAGAAAATAAGGCAGACACTGTTCTATTTTTGACACATCTCTGCCAGGAGGTCCTGCTCCTGGGAAGTTTTAACATCATCTATGCTTCTGTTGGACATGATCAGTTACACACAGATGCAGACATGCACTCTTCACTCGTGATTTTTTTCTTTATTTCATATTTTGATTTGCAGTAATGAAAAGTGAAACAGAAAAATAGTTTTAATATATAATGATTTTTAATATCTCTATAATTGGATAATTGCTATATTTTTTGTAAGTCATAATAATTCGGTGTATTTTAAAATAAGTAATTTACAAAATAACATGACTAAGAGATAAAACAGATGGTTGCTGTAACACTAAAAACCACAAATCAGTTTGTAACATGGGGCAACTGATGGAATGGCACATCTCAGAATTTATTTATAGGCCTAAGAAACTCCAAATCATTTCAAAAAGAATACTCAAGACAAAAGCCAGGAAAAAAAAAATCAAAGGGTTTAAAGGACCACTTGAAAGGGTAAAGCTAATGTCATGTTTTGATGTCCCTCAGAGCATCATATGATATGCAGAACTTCCAGCTAATACAACTGCAGAAGTTTTAGGGTTGAGTTAGTTCACAAACACTACTCTAAACTAACTCTCTTTGAGTTTTTTATGGATTCCAGTAAACAAATAAAATTCTATTTGGTTAAACTTGGCTCATTTCTGACCCAACAAAAACGGATCTACAAAACATAAAACAAACATGGGAACTGGAAGTTTTTAAACATAGAAAGTCATTTCAGTACTTCATATGTACTCTTTGCAAAAACACATAATACAGATACAAAATAACTTTTAAAAAAATCTCCTAGTAAACATAACTATGATTTTCATGGCATAACTCCCATTTCAAAACATAAAGATAGTGGTTTTTTCAGCTAGATCTCCAGTTACTGTACATCTTAAAGCTATCTGAGGACAGACAAAGCTAAAGATTGCCTAATAATCTCTATATTACGATGTGTCATGAATTCTCTTGATTCCTTATTTGTAGTCCCACTAGTATGCATTCAGCCCCCCACCTTTTTTTGAGTAGATCCATTCTTTATTAGCCAAGATGCCAGGCTAGGTTCTTTCTACAAGTGACTAGTCTTTCCTGCCCACAAAACATGTACAGCTTTGTCATTTTTCTTAGTACCTTAACTACTGACTTCCATCAATGTTCCTGTTTTGTGAGTACTGGAATCATTTATGATACCCCTTAGCAATTCCTGAAGATAAAATGAACTATATAACTTTACCAAAAATATTAGATCTGCAGAAAAGAATGCATATAATGTCAAAATCATGGCCATAGTTGATAAAAATAAATTGAGTGCACATACAACAAAGACGACAAAATGATGGCTTTTTCAAAATATTCTCAGGTACTTAAAAATTATTCTTTCCTATGCTGTCAGCTCTAAAAGGTCAGTTTGCATTCTAAAAAGTATGAAAAAGATAAATATTCAGCAGTAAAATACAAAGACATTAATTTTACAGATAAGTAAACAAAGAATGAAAAGTATCATTTTCTTGGACAAAGGGAATGTCACAGTGGAGAGAAATTAGTAGCAGAGTTAATCAAGAGTCAGGTTTTGGAACAGCCTTTTTTAATAATATACATTAATGTCCAACACACATGGTGATGACACAAAGTTGGAAGAGGATTGAGCCTCACACTGAGAGAACACAATGGTCTTGAGGAAAGATGAATTTTAATACAGCAAAGTGCAAGGTCACTCATTCAGGGACTATAAATAAGAGGAGCTGATGTAAGCTAAGAACTCCTAAGTAGAGAATAACGAAGGAGAAGAAATATCCAGGTTTATTAGCTGATCCCTGGGTGATTATCAACAACCAATGATGAAACAGATATTCATCATTCTTGAGCATATCGGGCAATGTACTTCTGCTAGATCAGAAACGATGACTGACATAGGAGGTATCGGTGGAATATTTTGTCTGTATAGCCTTAGACAACCTTCTTCAGAAAAATAAAACTCCCAGAGAAATAAAAGAAATAGAGAAGGACTAAAACCATGGTCTTAGAATGTGAAGGCTCCCAAGGCAAGGCTGACAAAGTTTGACTTTCCTAAGATTGGAAAAGTTAAGGCTGAGGTGGGATACAATTATCTTTCACAGTAATAGGAAAGGTCTGATGGATTTTTAAGGGAATATTCAGACACTGCAGGAAACTGCAAGCTGCTCCAAGTTACAGTGTTCTGATAAGAATGATCCCAGTCACTGGAATGAACAGTCCTCTACCGGCTCACACAAAGTTGTTGCTACTGGTCATGCAGAGAGAAAAAAAAAATGGAAGAAACTTTAATTTATAGATTTGCCAAAAATTAAACTGGTTGAGGAAGTGTTACATTGCAGTTTCCAAAGCATTTCTTGTTTTATTATTTGCCTATATTTATCTGATGGGGTTTTATGCTATGCCCCACCAAAATGGTCTGTGAACAATTTCTCACCTTTGAAGTGGTATTAGTTTGAGCAAAACACATCTCTTGAAAGCATGTATAAGGAGCTAGTAATGGGATGTGATGACTGCAAGGCTTATTTCCAGTAATGAAAAATGAGGACAAGCAGTCCAGATATTACACCTCAATTAAGTATCACTCACTGTGACAAACTTGAGGAGTTTTACTTTCATCTGCATTCAACAATATGCAATTGCATCAAAACTCCATAATATGAAAAATCTATTGAGAATACTATAAAAATGAAATTCAAAAGAAAGCTTAGATATTAAAGCATCACAAAAGAAATCATAATTACTAATAGTTATTACATGAAATATCAAGATCAAAACTCCTTCATTCTAAGCAGTTCCAAGCCTAAAACTTAAAAAGCACTACTTCCTTCAGTCATTTTATTTCATGTAATAAACTGTATTTTTGCTTAAATTCTAATGTGGTTTCATAAATGTATAATTGATAGGAAGTAACTACATCACTAAATTGTAAATACTTCAGAGAAGTATAAGATAGCAAACCTTTTAAACCGTCTTAAGGAATCACAACTATTCACAAGTGATTCTGTGCACATCACCGAAACCTCTCCCCAAGTTTTGTTGCCTTTTACTGGTAGAAAATACTTTTCATGATGATAACTTTTTAAATATACATCTGTTAAATCCTTTAGAAACACATTAAGTTGTAAATTATGATGAGTAATGCTGACCTAATAATAACACATTTTCTTTACTTAGTTTTTTGTCTTAAGCAAAAAGACAATATGAATTAAATGCCGATTTTAGGAGACTTTGCTGTTAACTTCAGAGTTCCAGTCAAAATCTAAAAACTGAAGATTTCATAATTGCTTAAATAGCAGCTACTTTTACAATTGTCCTTAATTAGGTCCCAATTTAGCAAATCACTTGGCCATATGCTGAGGTCCCACGGGATTAAAGAATGTGCATAGAGTTGAGCGCATGGATCAGAGCTTAGTTGAATTGGGCTTTGACATTAAACATTTGAAAATTCTTTTAATTTCTAGAACTTCTGTAGCCTTTTGATTTTTCTTATGTTTCTCCGAAGTTCTTGGGGATTTCAGCTACAGTTGCTTCTCACTATTACATATAGGCTTACAATTTTTCTACATGGTAAGTGTATTTCNAAGGTAAATCAACTAAGAACTAGATGGAACTAGACCTATTACCAAACACCTAAAAATAAGATGGGCATCTTCTTCAATTAATAGGAAATCTCCATGAGTGGACAGATTGATTACCCAAGAAAACTAAAGAACTGAGATTGTTGTGGCTGCCACCCAAATTTTACTACTTCAACTTTTCAAGTAATTTTGTTTTCCTACAGAAGTCTGACATTTCTGGAGCCAAACACAGTATAGGAAAGCTTTTTTCCCCCCAAGGGGCATGTTCATTTCTCCCTCCTGTGCCACTGAAATTGCATATATATTTGTCTAGTGATACTGATCCTCTGTGCTGAGACAAGAACTGTCCTTTGGGTCTTGTGGAGCCTGTAGCAACAGGTCTCTCTCATCTGGACATATCATCTTGGCAATATCAACAAACTCTGCCTTCAAAAACCATAATCCCAAATCAGTACAATAAACTACAGGAAAAGATATATATGTTGGGAGTTTTGTACTTACCCACTGGTGCTAAATGATTCACTAGGCATTCACTTTATATTTGCAAGTATTTTTAGGCAAATGGGCAGGGAGGATAGATGGGGGAAGACTGAGGTTTATATGAAAAACCTCTTTCATAAATCATGCCACTGAGAAACAGGACTGTAAATCCATATTGTGGTATCTATGATATGAACAGACAGCAGATAACAAGGGTATGTATAGGACTTATGCAATTCAAGTACCTCACCTTTAAAGCAGTTTGGTGGAACTACAAAGGATGCAAAAAAATAGCAACCAGGACTCACACTCACCTGAATGACAAGATAAAATCACAAGTAAGGTGGAAAGGACTACAAGGGAACTATCTAATTGTTTCATAATTTTTCACAAGAACCAGAGACTACCCTATGAAAACACCAGGCAACAGGTTTGGAATAAATTGAGGCAGTATTTTTTCCAGCAATGCCCATGAAAGTGAATGCCAGAGGATGCTTTGATAGTCAAACTATAATTCTGCTCAGAAAGAGCAGAATTTAAATCCAGACAGTCAAGATGTAATTCAGGCCCAGAAATCCGTAAATTGTTGATTGCCTGAATATAGTGTGTGCAAACATGGAGGGATCTATGTCCTCAGCAGCCTCTACTGGCAAATGCCACAGAAAGGGTAATGGATTAAATAAAACTCTGCCCTTCCTTTTACAAGATGATAAGGGAAGACAGGAAGGAGGTGCTTGGGTTAAAACTCGGTTGTGCAAGCCAAATACACTTAATTTCCACCAACATAAATATTGGCTTTTTAAATCAGGAAAGTTTTCTATGTGCATGCATGAGGCACTATAAGGACACACAGAAGCAGACATACTAAATTTACTAGGCGTGCATGTTTCTAGATTTAGCCTGCACAAGATTAATCTGTACTATTGTATAGTTTTATTTTATATTATCTGTTAATTTGATGAAGGAATTAAGGGCTTCTTATTAATCTTTTTAACCAGAAACTCCCATCCAGTTATATGTATAAATGAAGATAAAAAAACTACTGCTAAACAAATGGTTTCATTTAACTTTTTTCCACAAAGAAGTTACATATACTGCAACCTATCCACAAATCCAAGACCTGTGTTTTAAAGAAGGTTACCAAAAATCATGTAATTCTATTTATAATGGCACAAAATTAAAAACTCTGATACTCTGGCCTATATAAACAAGAAATTTCCTTCATCAAAAGCAGTCACTTAAAAAACAGTCCTTGTTAATGTATCACATGGAAATGTGATTTTTATTCACTAGCTTCACCATATATTAAAATGGTCTAACATATACATCTAGAATAATGATGTGTAGAAAAAATTAAGATGGATAATTGTGCTTACTTTTTAATGTGAACTCAACTATGTTATTATTTCTTTCCGTTAAAATTAAAAGAATACACTAACAATAAAATAAAATCATTTTCTGACACATCCAGGTACTTCTGAGACTGAAAAAAGAGACCATAATAACACCAGCTGTCATATTCTACTATAGAATTAAGCATTTCTGATATTATTAAATGCTACATTATCTAATTTCAGCATCGTGTTCCAGTATTTTATACACACTAGCTTCTTCAAAAACAGTTTTCGTGGAAACTTTGTATTAAAAAAAACCCAAAGTCACATCTGTCTTTTCACAGTTATTATAAAACTGAGTTCAAAAGATCTTCCACTGAACTTCTAGAATTGTACAGACAATAATAATGTCATCACCAATATTCAAGAGAGAAGTAAAGGACAGTAGAATCAGATCAAATTAATGTGCAGGGTTCCTTTCCTCTAAAAAAAGAAAAAAAAATGTCTAAACCAAAACAACAGGAGAGAAAAAATTACAACACAGAGCTTCTTCTGTTAAGTCAAGTACATGAAGAATTTTTTTTTTTTTTAAGAGACATTTCACTGTGAAATTGTAACTGCTCACGTATCATACCGGATTTTTGAAAATAGGAGATGTTTATGCCTAGACCCTAAAGAGTTATCTTCAAATGCAGAATACAGGCGGTACTCTTCCAGACTAGTGATATAAATTTTCAGAATACTACATAAATCTACAACATAATATCATAATACTACACTCATTACTTTAATTTTTCTTCTGCACCAGCCTAAGGCAACTGCTCATTTCATTGACAGCAGGATTGGCATAATTACTTAAAAAAACCCATACAGATAGATACTTGTTTTGTCTTACTGTCCAAAATTTAAACCACTCAAAATTCAGGGAAAAAAATAAAAGAAACATACTTTCAGAAAAACAGTCCAAGTGTTTCACTTTGACTTTCATAAATGCTTGTCTGTGTCAGTTGTATCTATACTGGCAATCAAAATTAGACCACAAAACAGCATAATGGACATGGATTTTATTACTTTAATTTGATCGTAGATCCAATAATGAAGAAAAGGCAGATAAAATTGACTAACTTAATATTTATGGGAACTTGAACTACTGAAGAGATTAGTACTTTTACCCAGTTAAGCTTCCAACTGTCAGCTGTCATTACAGGAGCTGTCAGGAAAAGCAAATGATACCAATGTTGAACTTGTAACATGAGCGTTGGACCCTTTTACTGAGAAACAAAACATGCAAGTTAAACCAGGAAAATGCATCGCTTCCTGGCTTTACATTATGGACAGATCAATGTCCTGGTCCAGCCACAATAAATTACCTTTTGCCAGGACAGCTCCACCTGGTCTTCTCCCTATGAAATGTCAGTGGAAGGTACTGGCACATGTCCGTGGAAAGCAAAAAGACTCAGCTGACATTTTTGAAAAGAGCCAAGACCACCTACACTCCCTTACAGACCATACCCAAAAGTCATGGATCCGTCCACTGAGTAAGTTTGGCAATATCCACAGGCACCAGACAAACCAAAAACCTTTCTGGTGATAAGGCAATCTTAAGTCCAACTGTCTGTTTGTAGCAACTCTGAAGTTCCACACCAGTTCACTGCTACTGGTGGGGTGCACACAGAACTACCAGTTTGAACCCTCATCTTTTAGTTCTAGTGGAAATGCATAATTGTGGCAATTTTCAGCCCATAAGGACTTACAATTTCAGGCATGCAGCAGTTCATGATACTTGACATAGAAAGACATAATGAATATAGGTCAGCATAAGACTATCTATCTATATCAGGCTAAGAAAAGGCATGTTTACTCTCTAATCAGTGATTTTCTGAGCATTTTTTCCTTCTCCCTTTCAATCTGGATTACAACTTTTGTCCTTCATTACTCTGTTTTCACATAATTTTGTATGACATACAATCCTAAAAGGATCTAGTAAATTACATTCTTGTTAAATCTGTAGACTTATTACAGTCATTTCCATGGGACTGCTTGGACCTATTCAGGATTTTGACCACCCCACATCACACACAAAAAACCACAAAAAGTCTGAACCCTTAAAACATGATTGCTGTTTCCTTAGGCTCTCCTGCTTCAAGCTGGATGACTACATAACTGCTCTGAAGTTCATCTGGCCTTGGGCTGTGAGCTGGTAGGGAGACTGAAAACATCCATGCTGAAGCCCATTATTTAGTGATATGTATCAGAGTGACGGAGTATGGCTTCATTTGTGCACATACACAGAAGGCTTGAAGTGCTATGTCACATCACAGCACTGTGCAACTGTTATAAGTTTATAACTCATCTCTATGCCCTCGTCTTTTGGTAAGTGAGCTTTATGGAAGAAAATGCGGTAAAAGGTGATGCCAGGAGGTCAAGCTCAAACGTTTACTCATGATTAATAAGAATATTGCGTTTGTGTAACAGCACTTTTGGGGGGATGGCTGAAATTAGTTTTGGTAGGAAGAAGCCATAAAATGACCATAAAATTGTGAGCACCTATTCTGGGGCAAACTCTGTGTGATTTATAGAGAATCCCACCTCCAAGAAATTAGAAGAGAAACTGAAGTTTCTCTATGAGTGTCTATGATTTTGCTGTAAAAGTCAGAGGATTAGAGTACATAAAAAGTCAAAGTAAAGTTAACAGGAGACATTATGTTTGTACATTTTGGGAGACACTTATCTCTGCCTCAGAAGTGGGGGAGGGGAAAAGGGGAGCTGTCTACAGCAAGATGCTAATGAGCAAGCTTAACCAGTGCTACAAAAACTTCACAGGCATTCTGTGAAGCCCCAGTATGAGTCTCAGTCTAATTTTGGCAATGACAGAGCGATGGCAGCCTCTCGGAAGAGAATTTCATGCCATCAGTCTATGAAGCTGGACTCAGATGCGTCCATCAACAGTCTTTTTCGTATCCCACAAGACTTGAATGAAATCCTCAGCACAGCTTCCTTCCACAGTCCTCAAGGAGAGCCAGTGAGAAATTAAAATATTTCATTGGGTCTTATGTAAGGGAGAGTCAAGTATTCACTTAATACAGACTTTTTTTTTATTTTTGCCTTGGCCTCCACCTTCCATTTCCCTCCATTGTAATCACATAATTTTCAATGTACATCTTGTTTGAAGAAAAAAAATCATTAAATGAGTAGACAAACTCACTTAAAAAGATAGAAAAAGAAGTTTTCTATTGTTTGAGTTTAGATTGTTGTACTTTTTGTTTTGCATTAGTGGTCAAATAAATCAAAAGATGACACTGTACAATGTAAAAGTACAAGTATGAATAGCTGTTTACACGGACTTTAAATATTTTGGTACTGTGTGGTGTGCAAATTACCAAGATATGAAGAGAAGTTCTGATTTACATTGTGCAAGAATGAGGTTCATACACTATTTATCCTATGTTTATTTTTACTAATCCAAATTATTACAATAAAAGAATAGCAATACGTGGTCACATAATTAGCTCTCATAATAATTAGAAGGGGAAGAAAGCCCTTACTGAGGCAAACACGCATTTCTGTGCAATTTAAACAGGAAGTCCTCAATGATTAACATTAATTGAGAAAAGGCTTTTCTAGCAAAGTAAAAAAAATCCTGTGTGAAACATTAAACAAACTTATCTGATATTTATGGGTTTTTTTCTTTAATAATTAATGAAATGTAAATAGTCAAGAGAGTCTAGAGTTTTGCTTTGTAACTAGCTACTATTATAAATAGCAGTCAGATGTTTACAGAATACCCAGAACCCTTTTGTGTGGAGGGAGGTTACAAATCTGCCCCTTTTCCCTGTTCAAAGTCAAAAATAATGGTGCCTGATCCCCAGAGCATTCATTGCAAGAACTGTTTGCATATTCAGTTATTGTTTCTGCTGCGTCAGTCATCTGCTGAAGTTCACTCTAATGTGGCCCTGATCAATTCTGCCAGCTGTGCTTAAGTGCTGTTTACTATAATAACATCACACTGCATTCTTATTTGGCAACAACAGCTATGACAGCACCTAAATGCATCGAGAAGCCAAGATTTTATCATGTACACAGACCAGACTGGAATTGTTTATGGAGGCCAGTGTTGTTCTATTTCTGTCCTTTCTAGTGAATACCGATACCACCATAATGGCTTTGCCAAAAGCATTACTACTCTGCCCTTTCTAATAAGTGAAGGTCTTGTTGATCTAAATACTCTATAGGACATGGAAATGATTTCCTTGTGGCAGTATAACGTTTACACTGGGTAAGAGAGAGAGAGAGAACCTGGAAGATGGGCAGATTAACTGGAGACGTATAAATTGGTATCACTCATGGAAGCAGATAAATACTTTGCAATTATACCAATATATTTGGTAAGAGTCAAAGAATCGTCCAGTGTTTAAAAGGTAAAGAAACAAAAAAAAACCAAACTAGAGTAATTGAATAACAACAGAAACACTTGGTGTGGCACAAAGGTCTCCAAACACATTTGCAACATTTCAAAGTAGTTTCACATATTTTTCCCAATATGCCCAACAGTTCGCTTGGCCATATGTTAAGTAAATCAAATGTCTTCAATATACAGGCACAGTTGAGAAAGCCATAAAGAATGAACCTGATCCTCCTTCTCCTGAAATTGGTTATAAATACTGCAATAGAATCTTGTCCTGGGAGTTATTTTTTACACTGTGATAACACCCCACAGTATGCTAGATGTTTTCCAAACACAAATGAAGACATATATTTCTGGACAGCATACATATAAAAAGACAATAACAGATGAAGCAGGAGAGAGGCGAAAAAAAGAATAAGATATCCACAAAAAGGTTGTAATGTAGAGAAGCATTGGTCTTATTAGCCTCGCTATTTTTATTTTGAGGGACAGAGGCTTTTCCATTGTCTTTATGGTTTACAATACTGAGCTTCCCTCGGTTTATCCACCTACAGTTCAATCTTTCTTTTTTTTTATCATCAGCTTCCAGGTGCTCCTGAGCTGTCATTACTTACTCCTCACAGCCAGTACACAGTCCTTCCTTTCCCATAAGGACAGCTTAGTCCTCACACAGACCACTGAAATGAGGAGAGAAGTTCTGAGGAGCCACTAATGTGCACCCAGAGGACCAAAGCAAACTTCACAGGCAGAATGATGCGCTTTGATGATCAATCAGAAAGTGATTTAGGTCTACCAAAGGTCTTTAGTAGGTATGGAGAGTTTTGAAGACAGTTATGGGAGACAGTTCCTGAAAACTATAAGGATGGGAGTTTAAAGCATGAAAAGTTCTGGACATGACCTAGCAAGGGGCTCTTGCAGCCCAAAAAGCCAGCTGTATTCTGGGCTGCACCAAGAAAAATGCAACCAGCAGGTCAAGAGAGGGGATTTTAGTCCTCTACTCCACTCTCCAGACTCCATGTGTGTCCAGATTTGGGGTTCTTAATGTAAGAAGGAAGTGAACCTGTTGCAGTGGGTCCATACGAGGCCCATGAAGAGGTTCAAAGTGATGGAGCACCTCTGCTATAAAGAAAGCCTAAGAGAGTTGGGGATGTTCGATCTGGAGAAGAAAAACTCTGCAGAGACTTTACAGCAGCCTACCAGTACTTGAAGTGGGCCTTTAATAAAGATGGGAATGGACTTTCCAGCAGGGTCTGTTGTGTCGGCCCTACAGAGGGTAATAGTTTAAAAGAAGGCTGATTTTTAATTAGATGTTTTAAGAAGTTTTTTCAAGGAGGGTCATAAAACGCTGGAACAGGCTGTTCAGAAAGGTGGTTGATGCCCCATCTCTGGAGACATTTCAGGTCAGGTTGGGCAGGGCTCTGAGCGACCTGATCTAGTTGAAGTTGTCACTGTTCATTGCAGTGGGGGTGGACTAGATGATTTTTAAAGGTCTCTTACAATCCAAACTATTCTTTGATACTATGGTTCCATGATATCTAGAAATATGGAGCCAAGGACAGTTAGTTAGGACCTTGATAGAAATTTTAAAAAAAACATCAGCTTCATATATTGGAGGAGGCAGGGTTTTGTTTGGTTTTGGGTTTGGGTTTTTTTTTTTCTGAAAAGCCTGAAATACACCACAGAACAGACTTCTTGCAGGCACTTTTCTACACTGCAGCAAAAATTCCTTCAACTATACAGAAGTTCAGGAAACAAAAACATCTCTCTTCCCATCAGATGCACAGAAAACAATTCAAGAGAATATAAAAAACTCCCACACACATTCAACGGGAAGGTAATAGTAGAGTTCACAGAAGCTCGGCTGGTGAATTATCCAACTTTACAGCCCTAGAAGCAACTAAGCTGTTTAATCAACAAAGCCATATATGAAAGTCACATAATCTGAAGTGCTGCCCAGCCACCAGACTGAAGAGTGTACCTTCAGCCCTAAATTTCTTTTCCTTTCGGACACTTACGGTAAGTTTTTGTTTTGCTGAACCTAAAGAACCATGTTTTTAATGGGGGAAAAAGGAGCAAATAAATTAGTAAGTGATAGCAATGTGCTTTGAATTCTATGCCTTCCATTAACTTCTGTCAAGTTATTGGACTTCTCTAGGAATATTACACAGAACATGGATAAATCTTAATATGCATTCATGTCATACTTCCTAACAGCACAGAAGGCTCCTTCTGAGCAACTGTGGAGCATGCTGTGGTTGTATATTAAAAAGTACTGCACATTTGGCTATTATAGTCCCATAATAAAGTCAGTTTTGCACCAATAACAAAACACAAAATAAATTCTTATTAAACTATTAAAGCAACATCCAGTAACACTAATGTTATATTTTAGCTGTAGGAACTGCAACACTGACAAAGATATTCTAATTCCTCTTTCTTAAAATGCCTGAATATAAAGAGTGAATACACTTCATGTAGTTATGAAGAATTTTGTGGCCAATTCAGAAAAAATATTTCCAATTCACTGGAATTATGGGTCTACAGAGTCAAAAGACATCCTTGGCACCTTGCAAGATAAAGTCAACCTGTAATTTCTATGCTTTTTTTCATTCTCTTTGTAACTTTTAAAATCAGCCAATGACAATTTAATTGCTCTTCTGCTAAACTCCTATATACTAAATTTAAATTGAGTGTGATTACTTGCAGAGTGTGTATAAACTACAGAAGTCAGGCAATTGCAGCTGCAGAGCAGACCCTTAGTTTGGCTGGGTTTAATAGTTAGATTTTTCTTATATGTGTAAATAAATCCCCTTTTCATCATGGCCTTACAGAAAACATTACACCCTTCTAAATTCATCATCAGGTTGCCAGGCAGACTCCAAAACAAAAATAATTCATTCAAACTGTTTAATCTACTCAGTGCAGATTGACAGTATCTTTATATATTTTTGAAAGCTCTTTTTACATTAGCTGATACTTTAGTGTGGGAAGAAACGAAAAGCTTTCTACATATAAAAGTTCATCGTTTACCTTCTCAAAGCTATCAGATAAAAGTATAAGGGCAATGAAGTCACGGCTTTCAGATCTATTACTCCCAAAGGACAGAACCCAAATGCATAAGCATCCATAAAGGCAGCAGGTGTGAGCTTTGACTAAAGATCAAATGTTGTACACGAGAAAGATGTCCAAGAGGTAACCAAGCCTATCAATGTCCCTGTGCCTGAAATAGGAGGGTTCTGTACCTCAAAGAAGTGAAATGGTTCTCACTAGATGTAAGTAAATAAATAAATAAGCAAGAACACTACTTCAGATGTTTTAGTGAACTTTCTTATGAATGGATTGCAACACACAATGACAGAACTCCCTCAATTCCGCTTTTCAATAACTCCAAGGCACTAGGGATGTGACAGCATGATGAATACCACAACAGACAGCTCCAATATGGTACCATTTTACCAGATCAATATCTCACTGCAATATAAGAAAAAAAGAAGCTGATATTAGTCTACACAGTGTATTACAGATGAGGTACATTTCTTCTTACTGCACTCATGCTGAACCAAAGTAATAATTCATAGATGCCTTTAAAAGGTTTGCACACTACTGGCCCATGCAAAAAAAAAGGCTAATCTTGGCTTCAACATCTGTTTGAACATGCAATAGCTTAAAGCAGTAAGTACAGAGGATTCTATGTATGTATCTATTAATCTACCTATGTGTACCTCAAGCACAATGACATATCTGGAGACAGAGAAGTAACGGGATTTATGTATGCTGTGCGATTCCTTCAGGAATAGCTTACTTCAGGAACAGATTACTTCACATATCAATCAAACATTTCTCAGTAAGTCAGTTTGCCCCTTCTCTCCCCTTTTTTTATGAAGAGATAGGAACATTTCTTACTGAAGCTAGAGTGGGTACCATTTTAAAAGTCTTCATTTGCCAACAGAAATCACACAGGGTTGGTTTTTTTTCCCCCCTGTACTTCAAATAGGAAATGAGTGGGAGCTCTCAGTTACTGCTGTGTGATAAGTCCTTGCAAATTTAACCTTTTTATAGCAACTACTGTAGCTTTCAAAATAGAAAACAAATAGCATGCCTTGGTAAAAATAATGTATCTAAGGCTAGCAGAAAGAAACTCTAAAATAGACATTATCAGATATGTGTTGATTTGAATCTTCCCCAGTATTCTCAGAAGAAAACTAATGAGGAAAAAAAAAATCTGTCATGGGAAAAATAATATTGGACTTTATTCTACTCTGGTAATGTCATAAATGACTGTCTTGAATATAACCTAATGGGTATAGTTGGACAGGTAAAATAATGTAGCTATTTTTACTTCTGACAATGTGAAAGATAACTCAAACTATCAAATAAATTAGTTCTGTTGTTTGACAGCTGTCTTTATTTCCTGTTGATTGTTCTCCTTTTCAATATAAACTAGAGAAGTCAAACTTCAGACTACTTTAAACTTCTGTTACATTCAAGAGTACCTGCGAATTATGTGGCAACTTACATTCTTTTTTTCTCTCTCTCTTTTCCATTTGGCTTATTTTTGCACAGGTAACACTGCTTAAAGGTACACTGTGCGGAAATTACCATGTAATGTAAAATTAATTTTTAAAAGTAATGATGTATATAGTTAATATCACATCATTCCTCATGTGCAGTTAAAAGGACTTAGTGAAAATTAACTGTAGTATGACAAGTTGAAAGAGAAAACTTTATTACAGCAAGAAAAAAACAGGGTCAAACTGGCTTATAGACACATAACTACATACTGCAGACCATCACCAGAGTAGTAATTGAGACAAACAGTACGAAGGGCCAGAGTTCCCTGCAGGAAGGCATCACAAATGTAACTTCTTGTATGAAATTGGATCAAATCTAGGTGAACTGATAAGTCTCCAGAATGAAAGAACAATTTGAGTTTTAGAGCTCACATTTTTCAGCTGTCTCTCCAGGACAAGAGGATATAAACTACAACAGAAGTCCCTGCAAGTGAGCTTCATGAAAAAGGATTCCAAAACCAAGGAAGGAAAACGAAACAAAATCACAACAGAATTGAAATGTAAACAAACAAACAAACAAACAACTCACTAGAAGAAAATTACTTCTCAGGCTTTATTCTATCCTCAGTTGATATGACTCAAAGCACAGAAGTTACCTAATAAGTGGCAGCCATGAAAGCAATGACCTATTTAGAATGCTGGTCCTCTTTCATTAACTTTCTGGATGCACAAATGAGGGCATGATGATGAATTAGGTACCCAGATTCTCTAACTCTGTATATACTTTGTGCATGCTTTACTTAAAGAAGGAAGAAGCACCAATTTAACATTCTAAGTGGAAGATTTAAATAGGTATGAAATGCAAGACAAAAGAAACAATCAGGATAAAGTTACAGGATTTGAACTTTCATTAAGAAATAAACCACACACGAGCATAATCAGAAAGTATATCAAAGAGTAAATATACTCTCATTGAAAGACTGATTATTTAATGACATATGAGCAAGCACCTGATCTCATACCAACTTGCATTTGACTGGACTAGCAAGTTTCAAGTCACTCACTGACTTTTTTCATGCATGCTTTTATTAGTAGCATACAAGAAATCTGGCCCATAAAAGAGAGCAAAAGTTACCTTCAAGTCCATTTACCAAGCTACTTAAAATTTTATCTTCCTAATTTGCTACAGAAAATCTACACATATTTCCAGGCAGTGATACCATTAACAGGACTGAAGCCCTAATTATACACTTGCTCCTTCTGTTTTGCAGTACAGCCTTGCCCAGATTTTGGGCGCTGCTCAGACAGCAAATTTCCTGTCCCATAGGGGAAAGATGGTGGAGCTGACAGAAGATGGAAGATTATCAGTGAAGCTGATACATTACACATGCATACACATAGGCACATATACATCCGCTGAAGACTGCTCAAAGTTACATTCAGACACAGGAATTAGTGAGTTGCAAACTAACTCACAAACTGCTGTACAATGAGGAAGGGACTCTGTTATGTGTTGCACAGTATTACATTAAAATTAATCATCTGTTCAACTTCTAAACTGAGAGCGAATAATTATGCAAAGAAAAGGGGGAAAACTCCTGAAGAATGAGACAATTTCATGATGAACACACTTTTCCCATTTAAGTACTCTGAGATTGAATTCACACATATTAAGCTCAAAGATTGAAGAAACCTGGATTGAAAAAAACAAAGATGGAAGAAAAACCTGGAGCAGTATTATTTATTTACACAGTAGTAAAGTCTCCCACTATAAGCTGAGAATTTTGTACTGCATTTAGGAAAATACCTAACTGCTTCAATGTGGACTGCATTATGTTTATAGCTTTATGGACCCTAAGCTACCGTAACAGAACTTTTCTGGTTCCATTTCCTTTGTTCTATACTGTTCAAAACACCATAAAACCCACTTTACAAGAAATTATAAGAACTTTCCCACAATCTGTATACATTGATTAAGTGCAGCACATGTGCTAAGTTAACATGGATATTTTTAACCAAGAAATACTCCACGACGGACTTGCAAATCCTCTAAAACACCAATTAGGACACAGTGTCAATTATTAAAAAGGCAAAAGAGTCTTTGATCCATCAGGATTCTTCCCTTACACTATAGGCAATTTAGGCTTTGTACAGCCCATAGAACAATGAGACCTATGACTACAGCCTTGTGGCACTCTGATGGCAAGCCAGTAATGTAATAAATCTGGGTCAACATAAATGACACCTCTGTGAAGCCTAAACTATCGAAATTTTTACACAATTGTTTAAAAAACATTTTTCCTTAAATTAACCAACATCTCTGAAATGCAATACAATAACATAACAAAACAATATGAAGGAAAAATGTTTCTTAAATCTCACTTTTTTTCCCCCTAAGTTGTTATAGCTTAAAAAATCAACAGGTTATCAGCAACATGAACATTGCATGATAAGCATAATAAGATCTAGATCTTAAATGAGCAAAAAATACATAAGATGTATCAGAACATAGAAAAATGAGAAAAACAGAAGACTCCACCTTCAGTGGTAGCAGTAAACCCAAGATTTGTTAACTATTGTGACTGGTACAAAGTATTGCTTTGTCAGAAATCATCTTTGTGCCTGTAGTGATTTCTAAATCACAGACAGAGGTACATTATCTGTGTGCCACAGACTAATAAAAAATCATCTCTGCAGAAGAGTACAGAAAATGTTTAGGGAAGTTCATCAAACACAGTATCCCGTAACTGCACATGAAGCATATTTTTCATTAAAATATCTCATAATGCATCTTCATACATCTCAAGTTAAAACATCATTTAGGAGTTCTTTGGTAACACACGAATCTAGGGAAAGTGAAGCCTGTCAAAGGGTGTGATTCAGAGAAACCATTTTTAGTTCTAGCTTGAGTTTTAAAACAAGTACTACCTCTGGTGATCGCAGGATTTGGTTTAGCCCAAATGCAAGTTCTTAAATAAATAAAGATTGTCTCATTATTGCGCCTTTTAAAAACCCGTGAAGCTAAAAGGACCGGGGTTTGGGGACTGTGGCGGGGCTCCGTGCGCTCCTTGCGGGGCCGAGGCACCCGGTGACCCCCCCGCTCCCGCCAGGGCTGCTGTCGCAGGGCTTTGTCTCTTTTCCTGTAGTCCTGTTTAAATTCTCACCTTGCTCTGCCCTTGTCATCAAGTCATTCAAGCACAAAGCAGGGAGCACGGGAGTGTTTACTCATTTCCCAAGTCCATTATCTCACACATTAATCACTGGTCTGGAACTTTTGGACAATGCTGAATCTGTTACCTTTTATTTTTATTTCTTTTTTTTTTTTTTTCTGGCTGCTTTACTCTTGGGTCCGATAGTTCACCGGTTCCCAGCTGTACTTATAGTGGATGACCTTTACATCTGATTATTTAGCTACTCTTCCTCACGATTTTTTTTTTTTTTTCAAAAATAAACAAGCGCATGAAGTCGGCAAGAGAGTTTTCCATCTTTAAAGTTTCACTTGCTTGAGAAAAATACAAATATTACTGCTCCATATCCTAAAAATCTAACCTACTCCAAAAATCCACAAAGGAACCTCAAACCTACGGCATGTGTCCGTGGAAAGGACTGGAAAGAGTTCATTTTTCTTTGGAGTAACTTGGGTTTCTTTATGAAACTTGAAAGAGCACACACTTTGGGGTTTTGGTTTTTGTTTTTGTTGTTTTGTTTTGGTTTTGTTTCGGGGGTTTTTTTGTGTATGTGATTTTTTTTTAATTGTTAGTGAAAGAAGCAACGAAAAGTTATTTCTGAACGCAGGAAGTTTGTTGCTGCAGAAATGCATCTAAAATGGTATAAAGTTTATTTGCAGTAACGATGGGGGGGTAAAGTATGGAAAAAAAAAAGCGAAAAAAAAAAGGTGTAAATCTGGACAGCTGGAGGCTCTTGAACTCCACTCGTTAAAAGATTTGTTTGTGAAACACGCATTTTATTGCCTTGTCTGCACGTTATAATGAGGCACGGACAACTGCAACATTGCACTTAATGATCGCAGTTCCCGTTCCAGGCCGGTCATTGTCCTCCCGCAATTAACGCTTTCCCAGATCACCCAAGGCTACTTGGGNGCTCCGCCATCGCATTTGCGGGCCGTGACAGCCTCGTCGCCGGCCCGAGAGGAGGGGGGCTCTTTTGAGCGGGCGTCTATCACGCTGCCATGGGAAAGCGAGAGGCGAATGATTCTCAGTGGCTCCCGATTTCCCGTATTTGTTCAGCATTAGGCCCACTTATCTCCGGGAGAAAAAGCAACATGTAGAGGGAAAGTGACAGGCAGAAACGCGCTCCCCTCGCCCCTCCATTCTCCCCGCGTTCTGTATTCAAACAAGGAGGCCCTATTACACTGAAAGCTCCGGATCAGCCTCACTCAATTATCGCCGCTAATCCTTATTGCTCTATAAAGTAAATATTTCATTACAATTTCAAATAAACAGTCACCCAATCTAATGAAGCAAGAACTCAAAGTGGCAATGTCATAGAACTTGTTACCGTCATCAAAGGAAAGGACACAGGCCTGTCTGCTAATAACGCTAAAAAAAGAGTTCCCGGGCAGATTCACAAGAAGGGGCTATTTTATTATTATTCACTTGAACTTTTTCCTCTTTCCAAATATCCTTCAATCGTCAAAAATACCTCTGTTTTCTTACCAGTTACTGGGCTTGGTTCAGGTACTCACTGGATCAAGATGAGGGACATTAAATGTCCACAAGCCACATTAAAATTTAGCATCCCTGACATCTTTCGAGACCAGCTTTCTACTTTCATTGACTTAATGCCGTTTTAACACAACTGTTACTCTTAAAAAAAAAAAAAGGAAACTCATGAAGTCTCAAAACATGCTACTTTGTTGTACTTTTTTTTTTTTCCTCCCCAAATCTCAAACGCAGTATTTGTACTGGATGTTTATATGGGAAGATGCCAACACTATTATATCCCAAGACAGGCAGTGAAATGTAACAGGATATTTTGTGCAGCAGTTCTTTCGGAACCCCAAACCTCTTCCAGTTCAGACACGACAAAGGTAACAACACACACTTTCCAGGTACATGGCAGCATTGCTGTTCCCTGCTATTTTAGGCAAGCTTGTCATAAAAAGCCCTTCTATAAATTTTTATTAACTTGGGTTATCTTTAAAGTAGACAAGCTTTTTTATCCACAATTTTTACAACAGGAAGAGCACTACTCTAAGTGTATGTCTTGTATCTCTTTTCAGAAAAAAATTTAAGACGTCTTCTTTCTCCTGCCCTCAATCTCCTGGAGGACTTTCCCACTCCCCTCCTCCTTTCCTTCCCCCCTACCATTCAGCTGAGGAGGGGGATATTCTTTGTCATTCTTTCTCTTTCTGACACAAATGAAATGGGCTTTTCTTCTATCAGCTGTTCACAGAGGAGATATCCCGTGCCTCTTTGAGAAACACTAGAAATACTGAGATTTCAGAACAGAGCGCAGTAGGTCAGCACATAAAATTTAAGCCCTCTAGAGTAAATATTCACTGAGCAGTCTCCTTAGGTCCTGCTCACATTCTCATGTCATCCACATGTCCCAACACTAACCCAGGGTTTAATGCTAAAAGTACCCTTAAAAGGAACTACTGTAGGCTCTGTGCAGTCATCCTGCAAACTCAGCAATACATTAGGAATTAGGAATCAAAATAGCATCTTTTTTCCTCATACATCATGAACTACAATCAACTGATACCAAAAATCAAAAACAAACCCAAAAACAAACAGAAAAAAAAAACCTCACACCAAAAATGCACCAAAACTCCAGTTACAGTATTTCAGAGGCAAATTTTAAATCTGTAAGTTTAGTAAATCAACTGGTTGAGAACTGTAATGACAAAAAAGCAGTGTTATCTCCCGATAATGTTCTAGGTCTTCTATGTGACCCAGTTATCTATGCCGCTATACACATAACCAGTTGCAACTGTGCAATTCTTAGGATAATGAAACAGCATATCCATCTAAAACTCTTAGAACTAAATAGACACAGAAACACTGACAGAACAGCACAATGAAAACGTATCTTTGGCCATAATGCCAGTAGACACCACGCTGCATAAATACAGAAAAGAGACCCACAAGTAAGAAATTACCATATGTATACAGACATCTTTCAAGCACACTTTAGCGCCTGTCATAAGGGGACCTGATAAAATTAACTCGTACAGAGAAGGCTAACATAAAATCCTATACCAATTTATGCACTTAATACAGGATATGAGTGTTATACTGGAAGGTCTTGAGAATGTTCTTCTGCAAAGGAGTGAAGCTCACCCTCAATTAGTAGCTACCCATTACCCCAAATTACTGCCATTCAGATGTCAATCAGTAAGGATGCACTACAGAAATTAAAGGAAAGTCATTTACCACAAGCATTCCCCCAAAGATTGTTATTGTCTTTATTTCTTCAGCTATTCTGTATACATTTTTTTCCCTTCAAAATGATTTTTCAGTTTTTGATTTCCACTTCAATACCGAACTATGATACAGAAATATGTATCACTTTAAATGGAAAAGAAAAAATAATCAAAGCCAGTTTACTATTTCACATCTGTAAATCACAGACTTACAAGAAGGGCACGATTTTAGTCCAGGCACAGTTCCCTCAACTCTTGCTAATCAATGGTGAAATAAATCTTGAATGCTTTAAAGTGCTAAATATAATTTCCTTATCTTATCTTCAAACATAATAGTATCTATTAGGTCAAGGCTAGCCAAAAGGGCATTTTTAACGGTTTCTTTGGTTTTTGACTCCTGACACATTGTTTCTAACAAATGCTGATCTTTCTGATAAAAGCAGAATTTTCACTTGAGAAAAGCATTACAGTTTGTCAATTGAAAGGAATATTTGCTCCAAAAATATGTGATAATGAGAAAGCCAGGAGTTCTGACTTGCCTTTTTCCTACTGCTGGATGAAAAGACTATGCTAGGAAAAAAATAATGTATGACTTAAAACTAAAAACTGGAATATAGCTCTTTCATTCCCAGATAACTCCTTTAATGAACTTTAGGTTATGATACTATTCAAAATTTCTCTTTATATTATGTATTTAGATATACATAAAAAACTTTAAAAATCTGTTCAAATTAACAAAACTAAGTCTAATTTTAAAATTAAACAGGAATATATTTACAAAGATACTCATCCTGTCATGAAATGCATTAGCTAAAGTTTAGGACTGCCTGCAAACTTTTAAACTTCTTCAGTACAGAAAGCATATTCCTTAAATCTTCAAGCATTCTTCCTTTGTAAACCTGAAATGCTATTTTTGTTCAAAAAAGAATAAATAAATTATCATACAGGATATACTGAGAATCTAAAAAGGAAAAAAGATTTTGTAAGCATGACTACAAAACAAATCAGATTTCATTTTAAATCTATTTTAGTTTCACAGAGCAATAAGTAGAGGGATGGAAATAAAAGGGAAAGAAGAAAAATGGGGATTTTTCTCCCCATGCAGAAAAGAAAGCTGATCAGAAAAATAGCTGCGAGAGATGGATCAACCATGTTCCAGCTTGAATCATGGGGAAAAGTGAGGGGTAAAACTCCAACTGTAACCACGAAGTCCATCTAGTTGGACAGCATATCAACTTCAACGTAGCCACTTAGAAAAGTTTGGCTACTCTTCTCCAAATGATTGCAACTTCTTAAAAAAATTCAGTAGACTTTAAAAATTACGCAGAAAAAAAAAACATAAATTATATTTTCCACTATAATAGTTTCTATTGCCATACCCCATGTATTTATAGCCATAATAGATGTACATATTTTGACAGATTTAACATAGAAAACTGTCTACCAATGAACATACATATGAAGAAACAAAACAGAATTTAAATTATTAAATTAAAAACTAATGAAAAATAGCCATACTTTTGACCAAAACTTCACCAATTTTTCAATTCCTTTCCAAATGTTGGGAAAAATCCGATTTTGTTTCATTTTCACCTAATGACTTTTCTTAAACACAGATTTGACTGTAGCTATTGCACTGCTTTTGAAACTTTGATATGTGAGACCATATATGAGCATACGTATCTCAGCAAGAAATGCAAAATGTAGAATTCTCTAGCTAAAGATTATCTCTGAAATACGCAATCAATATAGTTTTTCATATGAATGTATATTTTCATGCACCCTTTATTCTGCTCTTAGCTAAAATTATGTGTCTGTAGATAATATTAAGTTTGGTTGTATCAAAGATGTTGTTGGTAACTTAGTTTTGTGCTTGCTGATGAACAAAATTTGAAATAAATCATTCTGATACACAGAAGTGACTTGAAGACATGGGTCTCCATGAAGTCGAATGACAAAAAGGTCCTTAGATCTACAATCAGTTATTTGAAGGATGAATGCTTGAATGGGTGTTCAGGTTTGGACAAGTAATCCTGGAGCTGCACATATCTGACCAATACAATCAAGTAGGTGGAAAAGAGGTGACACTTGATGTCTTAGAAACCGCAGTTAAAATTGATTACGCTTTTGAAAAATACTTGGCATAAAATATTGCAGTACGTAAGTTGCATTTCTCATCTCTGCATGCACTCATCCACACTGTCTTCAGTACTTTCTTAAAACCTGAACCTCCTCAGCACTGATCTGAGAAGCTCTGAGGGGAGTTTCTCCAGAAAGCCCAATGCCCCCAGTTCCATCAAAACTACCAATTTTCCCAAAAGAGGTAACTAGTGCATTGCAAGCTCAGTCTTAGGACTGGATCCACACAAGATGATTAGTGAATGTGGATCTGACAGCCAAAAGAAAGAAACGTATAGGTGTTAGGAATAATCAAGACCAAAGAGGCACAGAAAGCCTGCTGGTACTGAGAGGAACAACTTTTTTTGCCATTTCTTCGTATATTTAATCACACGACTTGTATTACTACAACAGAGCTGACTTCATGCCAGTAGGTGAGCAAGGTGGTCAAGAAGGGCTTTTACCCTGATCTTAATTTTCCTAGGTGTGCTAAACCCAGATTATTGAAAGCTAAAACTTCAAGCAGTTTAGCTTGTGCAGGGGAAGCACAGTAGAAACTAAAAGATAAGGGTATCTTCTTCAAGTTATCTTCTTCTTAAGGATCTTTTTTTGACCAAAATCTCCAAAAGCTAGGGCTCATAGGTACAAGAATTTTCTTGATTGTAATTCATCATTACATGCATGCTTCATTTGCTTATCAACGCAAAGATTTGAGCTGTTTGCATTTATCTTCTGAGAAACAACTGAAATTATTAAGGGTGATCTTGATTTTTAAACAGATGTTGTCCAGTTATAAGGAAGGACTACCTCAAAATGTCTTTTGATTAATTATCTTTCTAAAAATGTTTTACTCTAAAACTTTCCTACCTGGGTTGACCTATAGCATAATTTTTAAGCTTAGAAAATAATTCAGTATAAAATTAAAGTAAGCATAGCATTTGAATAAGGTTGAAAGATGGTTAAAAGGATAAGATTTTAAATGCAAACAGAATAATAATTAATTGCTAAGGTGCTTTTGGGAAAAATCATACACTTGACCCAAGCTGAAGGCTGAAATATTAATCTGTTTCTGTGACAGAGATCAAGCTTCATAGTCGCTTTTTATCCTCCTCATAATAGAAGCAACAGTTGTAAACCATAATGTTATAGTTCAAACAATGCCCCCCCTAAGACTTCAAATTTATTATAGCATTCATCTCCAAGACAAAAGACCTGGTACAGGAAAAAAGCTCTTTTTAGCAAAAAACATGGTTGTTATTTATGGCTCAGATGCAAAGAATGAGTTTGGGGAATTTATCAGAGATGAAGGTATGAAATGTTTTAGCTTGTTCTTCTCTCTCTAATCCATAAACCATTTTCTCAGCCACCCAAGTGAATTCTAATGGAACAGGAGTGATGAAATAATATTTTCCTAGCCCTTTAACACTTTGCCTACTGTGTGCACTGTGGCTTGTTCAGGGAAAACACAGGAGCTTATAGTTACAAATCTTTTAAATCAGAAAGTAAAATGATCTTGTTAATAAATTATGTAAAATGGCCTTGTGGGAAGAGTCAACATACCACCGAGTGCTTGTACCCACTATCAAACCATATTCACTTGCAGCTGTTCTTACAAAGGACTTTTTTCTAAATAATCTTTTGTTTGATAGTAATGTGAATTTCCTGTGGATGCCTTGGAGTAATCCAGTCAGCCCATAACTATCTAATTTGCTCTGGGTAGCAGGAAGGAGAACAAAGGTTACTGATGAGTCCCTTGGTTTCCATGAGGCCATGTGACTTACACTTTCTGAGATGTAAGCAATGCCTTGCCTGGTTAGATTTTATGGCAAGCAGTATTGCTATGACAGAGATGTTGAAGATTGCTGCCCTCACCTCCCAACTGCCACACTACCCTGTTATGTAGATTTCTGTACAGATAACACTTGTTCTTCCCTCATAGTTTCCACTGAGTCTGATGGTCTTGCAAGCCCCTGATCACCAACAGTGCCACCCTGGATGCTCCTTCCTCACAGGACAAATTCAGTCAAGAGTATATGTTTGTCTAAAACTACAGTGCTTTTTTACTGGACATCCCTAAAGTTTCACCATTGTAATAAATTCAGTTTAGTCTTCTTCTCTTGAATAATTAGGTATTTAAGTAAGTCTAAATTCTGAAGCTGTAGTCTCAGGTGGTTCAATGTTTCAGCTGCAGACCTTGAATCTAAGAAAGACTTAAGGGTTAAGCTTTCCTACATGGGGTGTAAATAGCAGCTTGGCTTCAGAATTCCCTTAGTATTTGGCATAAGAGTTAAGCAATTTTTTTAACCATTTACATAGGCATAGAAGTTGGGGGTCAGAGGTCAAGGGTATGTGTCACTTCATTTATGGAACAAGACAGGAATAGACCAAGTTCAACAAGACTGTGATTGGAAGCAATGTCTGCCATTAGCCATTACTTGATTGTCATGCTGGTGAAATTTCAACAGATCTAGCCTGCTATTCCTTTAAATCTCTTTCCATATTACCCTTCTACAACATCTACAGCAAACGACGTATTACTCTTCTGTGACACATCGACTCCTCCATTTAATAATATATGCCTAATTATATTGCCATGTCTTATCCTGCTGAAGTCAACTGGAGAGTTGCCAATGAATTTCCTGAATATAGAAACATATATACACACAATGAAAGAAGATAAGGGAAATACATACTTTACAGATAAATTCTTTTTCCTCTAACTCATTTTACATCATGTTTCAAAAGAAATGTACATTGACTTCAAAACAATGAAACAAAGCTATTCATAAGAACAAGAAACTGCAGAGTAGCCAGAAGGAAAAAAAAATCCTATTAAACAAATAAAATGAGCAGGAAAGAGATAATACATAATCAATCCCCAAACTCCTTGCTTTCTTTCTTTTTCAGGGTGGGGTATTCATGTACCTTCCATTTACACTTTTTTTTTTGTCTTAGCCAAAAGATAATCAAGTTCTATGACTGTCTTTAGCTTTGCCATGACTCTCATTTATAAAAATATTTCCCCCTTTCTTTCTGTATGAAGCAGTTGACTATAGGAAAATTGCATAATTGCACATCCCCCCTTACCATTTTTTTCTTTCCTAAGTGCAATATTATCCATTCTGTTTTAAGTTCACACTCCAAGCTGGGATAACATGCAAGAGCAAGAAGTCTTGTATTCATTAAAGCATAAATTGAGCACCCACTCCACTGCAGATTTCTTTTTTTCCACAGATTTCTTTTTTTCCACTTCTCATCTAAGAAATGTTATCTAAAGAAAGCCATCACTTTTACAGTCATCAAAGGCCCATCCTTTCCCTCCAGCTTACAGTTTCTATGGCCCTCCTCAGAACTGGGCAAGGGACTGAAGGGGGAGGTAAAGGGGGAAAGAGAGAGAGGGAGGAAAGATATTTTAATCTGGGTCAATTACTAATCTGATTCACAGCACAGCCCCACAAACAATGGTAGCACATGAAAATTAAGCAAACAGCAAAGGAACGAGACTGGCGTGGTCTGGCCACTGCTCTTGGAAGTGTGCATGGAAATTGCTGCCCAGCCCTGCTGGCCTGAATGGATGCACAGATTCTACCCATGAGACTGGGACCTATTAAGCGTGAATCTGCAATGGAGCACAAGGTTTGCTACATCTCTGTTGTAAAAGCAACCTGGACACTCTTTTCACATCTATGCATGCCAGTAACCCACAAAGCAAAATGCTTTCCTGATTTGTTGCAGGCTGCTTTCCTCTTCTGAAGGAGACAAAATGACAGCATAACTCCATCTTCAGCAGAGGGAAAAAAGACTAGAGTAACACAACATTTTTCTCTTAATAAATCATTTTTAATGACTTCCAATAAATCATCTTGTAATCACATTCCCTTACCACTTAAGCCAGTCACAGTATACCTCTTACCGTTAAAATATTAATATATTCACATTTCAGTTAAAATTGTAAAAGCTCACAAAGAGACAAACTAACTGGATAATAATCTGCTTAATTCATTTGAGAAAGTAAAGATTACACTATAAGTTTTTAAAGTTTTTCTAGCAGTTAGTAGTCTGTAAATGCAATTTATATTTTAGACACCGTTTCTGATCAGGATTTCACTATTCCATGTGCACATATACATGCTCCCTGGACACATTTATTTTCACATACATACGTAAATACATACATACATAAACCATACTCTTTTGTCAGTTTAGTAACATTCCAAACACTTCTGAAGAAGCAGATTATGCAAAAAGACCTGGTGAAATGAGGCATTTAACACTGTAACTTCCCATCACATGTTTTGCATTCCTGATGTCCTGTAGGAATTCTGAAGGTTTTGATGTTTTCTTTTTCTCTAGTTTCATCCTGGTGATTTCTGAACTACAATTTACATCTGCATCACACTACTTTGCCCTGACACAGAAATGAAAGTTAATTAGTTTCTATGACAACCTGATGCATGAAAGGACCTCAGGTTCTTTCACATTTGTAAATACATTCCAACTTAGTATTCAGGGGGCAGTGTGTATGAGCCTTAAGTACAAATAGCTTGAGTTTGTTTTTAGTAAGGCAGAAAAAAGGACTTAAGTCGGATGACGTGATTCATTGGAGCATACATTTGTCAATGAACAGATGAGTCCCAATTTATTTTCCTGATCTTTAAAAAAGTCTCCAAACTTCCATTAGAAGAGTATGTAGATGTGAAATAGTGTTCACTCTAAAAGTGACAGAACCTGAGTCTAAACCAGATGCACTTGTTTTAGTTTTGCAGGACAGCATTAAGCATTTTTATTGTAAAAATGTATGCCGTTGAAAGTATTTCAATGTATGTCTTATTATTCACATTCAAAAATCAATGTGAAAAATGAGCTTAACACAAGTCTTTGAGCTAGTGTTGTGCTTTGACTCCCACAATCATCTATGCTACGTTTTTTGTAACAGCTCCCCCCAAAAAAACCCAAAAGAATATGTATTTCAAAACCTTCCTTCCTTTTTAAAAATGCCATAATGAAATTTAAACTATAGAAGTGTCGTGCTTTAACTCACCTGATCACTGCAATAGAGAATTGTTTGTTATCATACTGAATACTCAAGAGAGACCCTTGAGCACCAGAACCTTCCCAACTGTAGCCAGGCCTCCTGTTCGCCAAGGAGAGGCTGTGGGACAAGGACTAACACTTCTTGCAGGTTTTCTTCTAGCAAGGAGAC
This sequence comes from Donacobius atricapilla, assembly GCA_013397315.1. NCBI lineage: Eukaryota > Metazoa > Chordata > Aves > Passeriformes > Mimidae > Donacobius > Donacobius atricapilla. The sequence continues at coordinate 403,121 of WBMY01005669.1, forward strand.
AGCATTGGGAAGGTGATTTAAGTATTACAGCTATTCTTTCCCCAACAAAACCAGGACCATATCCTTTCCCAAGCACAAACACAGGTGACATTAGTGGAGTCTGCTGGGCAGAGGAAAAAGCATATCCTGAAGATATTCAAAAGAAGAGTCTTAACACATCAGTGTCAGACAATCTGCCCCATATCACCCTTATCATCACAAAGCAGTTGTATTATTTTTTGTTGCAGTCATTACAAACATTTCCTAAATAATATGGCTAGCATGTCCTTGAAATCACACACGTAAGTACTGTGGCCAAATCATTTTTTTTATTCTATAACCAGAGAAGCAAAGGAGAAAAAGAAGGAAGTATACAAAGAGTGGATCATTGCTACTATATTGTGATTTCTTTCAAAATGAGAAAACCAGTGTCACAGAGCAAGCTAAAGCTGAAATACAAATGCAGGTATTCCTCCCTCCCAGAAGTCCCCAGAAGCAGAAGAATCGCAGTGAATGATTTCCCAGTAAGATGCTGGTGCAAATAACCAGGATTATTTCACCTACTGGCAGGCTCAAGTACTGACCCTGCATGCCGCCTGTTCAGGTGGACTACTGAATTTGTAAAGACTTCCAAGACTCCTTCTTGCACAAAGGAAATCCAATTACCAGTGCTCTCTGAAGGTATTGTCTTCCACCCTACCTCCACAGCTTGTAAAACACATGGCTCCTGGATTCCAATCAGAAACCCAGAAATCTATAAACAATGTGTAACTTACAGATGCCCTTCAGTGCATCAGAATGCATTTTAGTACTGTTCTAAAATGCTACATCACTCTGTATTATTTATCTCCAAACTTCCCCATATTTTAAATGTCACGGTGCCAAGCTAAGTAATAAAAAGATTCAAAGCTAATAACTGAACTCAATCAGTAGCATCTGAACACTGTATTTAAGGCTGAAAATACTGATGGGATATTTGTATTTTCAAACTAAGGAAAAAATTTTTTTTCTTCATTTTTTGCCAATAAGCCAGAATTTAGACTTAAGACTGGAGTCACAATGAAAATGTGACTATGCAATCTCCAGTACATACAGATGCAGCACTAAGCTAATCATAAAAAATAGTATTTCAGATGATCACACATTTTTCAGCTTCATCTGCTCTTTTAGAGATTTTTCTTAACTATAAATTGAGCGCAGGAATTTCATTTGCTTTTCACACTAAATTGCCTCCAAGATTTTATATTCATTAAAACAAATGCCGCAAGTTGTGTTTTTGGATTGTGGAATTTTATCCTCATAAAATAGCATATTACAGCTAAATCCTCATGTAAAGTAAAAAGAAAAATATGAGTTACCCTAGGAGATCAAGTACTTTTCCTAACATCAGGAAATAAGTGGCTCCTTTCACCTTAAAAAGTTCATATGGAAAATCTTCACCTCTCAAAAATAACAAAACCCACTTAAATGCAAGCAAGTCATGCCTGACATTTGTATAAAAACAAAAATAATCTGCTGTCAGCAAAATGTCCAAGTGCCTCTGTCACTCCTCTCAAACATGAACCTTTCCTTGACTACAAGGGTTTTGCTGTTACACTACGCTCATTAGAATGGAATTTGTGCTAACTTCCATGTACCACGACTTACTAATAGGATTGCTAGCAATTATTATACTGAAATGAAATCAGCACAAACTATTAGATCTGTTTAAACAAGTTAAAAATAAACCTTGATTAAATGTTCTTTTTAAAGAAACTGCTCATTAGGGCTGCAGGGCCTTCCGATAAATTGGTGTTTCATTAACATCAAAGCATGAATCAAGTTTAAACTCACTTACCAAACAAGTTATACTTAAAAAACAGCTTTAAAAAATAACCTGGATTACAACCATCACATAAGATAGTAACTAAATGGCTCCTGATTTACAGAGGTTCGGAGATTTCAAAAGGGAAAATGCTTTCCATGAGGCAGGAGGGAAAGGATATAGAGCAGAACTGTAGGTATCCAGAGGCACCAGATTTATTCCTGGAGCTGGGATGCACACTGCAGTTTGCCTGTATGGAGCCAGAAAGGCACTGTGGGTACTGAACTTGCAAGAGTACAAAAGCACACTGTTTACCTCCAGTATGTTTACCTATAAAGGGCAAAAAAACAATTAAAAATCAAAAAGAATGTGGAGTTGAAGCTTGAATAAGGCTTAAGCAAGCCATGCGTATTTGCTTGAATATTATCTGTTCTCTGTTTCTAAACTTATTGTCCGTCCTGTAGGCTGAGAATACAGATGCAATGTGAAAGGATGGAGGTTAAAAGTGACAAAAGCTTCCAGAGCTGCCTGAGAGGAAAATTTTCTTTTCCCAAGCATGCTGCAATGCTGCAGTTTATCCTAAGAACTCAGACTTGACAATTTTATCACATGTATTTTTAAAATAGTCTAATTAACTATTCTTCTGCCATCCCTCTTCAATGTGAAGAAAGACTCCACAGGCCATTTGAAAAGGCAATGCTAAATTGGAGAGCTTCTCAATATAAGAATGATTTTATAACACTGTCTTGCAATCATAAAATTATTAAAATAAATGGATTAACAGTAACTCAGTATAAACAAACGTACTCCGTACTTTATACCAAGCAGTACATACATTTTGAAAATCGTTTTTAAAATGGCTTTTTGATATCACTATCATAACAGATCAAACAGTAATTTTAACTTAGTCTGTCCTTTCCTGCTTCTATCTTCCAAAATCTACTGCTACTTTTCCTGCCCCAGTATTGCAAAAATGTTCTGGTTTAAAAAGGAACAAACCTCTCAGTTTAAGTAATTAATATTCCTTAATTAAATTCACCAACCCATAGACAATGAATTCTTTATAAAACTGTGAGCTTGCCTAAAGCAACAAAGTCACACTTTTGTTAAAGCATTTTTAGTGTGTATTTTGCACAATTTTTTAAAGTTTAACCTCTGTGGATCAATGTGCTTCCTTAAAAGACTTTAATAAATTAAAGTGCAGAGAGCTTTTTTTCACCAGGCAGAAAAAGCTGATGAGACAGGTTTAGTTTAATCTCAGGCAATAGAAGTCATTAACCATTCTCTCAGGGATTAAAATATAGCTTGCCCTTTTCTTCTCTCACTTATCATTAGCATCACTTTAATCTCCCAGCGTTTCACACTGCTATTTTAATCATTACTTACTGCCTTTTGACAAGTGCAGAACATGCTTTTTCTCATTGAGGCAATATCCTGGTTTTAGCTGACAAATGTAGGACATAATGTAAAAATATCAAAGTGACATCTCTTAAACACACCTTCATCATAAAAATCTCTAAAGTTACAATATTCCTTTGTCTAATGTTTCTATTGAAATTATCATTTGAAAGGTTTCTCTCTTCCACAGAGACAAAAGTTTGTTCTAAATAACACAACAAATAATTTCAGTCGATGGATACAAAGAATAAAAACATTTCAGGGTTTTTAAAAATATACACCTTAAAATTTTTGTATATCCCAGCTATATGATCATAAACTTGCAGGTATTTTTTTGTAAAGAGGAACAGTCTTCCAACATCACCAGGCAGAACTCAAATACATCATGCAAAATGCTGACCTGCATTATTTGATATTTTATTGTGCACTAGCCTTGAAAAAAATAAACCAAGTATCTTTCTCTGTCACTTAGGTATTTGTGACTTACGTACTTACAAGATGAAGTTCAGCAAGGGGAGGTGGTGTATTTAGTGTCATATATAATACTTTTTGAAGCAAAAGCATTATAAAAAGCTTTTTTTTTTAAATTGAATATTTTACTTGAACCTCCTCAGAAACATTTTAAATGCTCTAATCCTTTCAGTTTGAGAAAATACTATGAAGTTTATTCACAGCTCTACAACTTTTAGTCAAATTCAACACTAAATATATTCCCCAGGGTATAAAGTGTGGTCAAACGATCCATATTACAAACAAAATCCCACAGGATTCATACAGTTATTAAAGTTTCCTGTCATCCTTAGTTTAAGTAAATGAATAATTAAAAGATTTCTTTGAAATACTATTTTGGTTCAAAAAGAAAAACTAACAAAAATAAATTGGTAATGACAGAACTTAAGAAATTATTTTACTTAGTACTAACACAGTTCCTAATGTTTGGTCCTAAGGTCTTTAATCTAGTCCATCTGTAATGATCTCATAGTACTTTCAACCATTATTTAACTGTTAGAAGAAAAAAACTATGTTGCACTATATGTTTCAACAATAAAATCCCTTCTTAAGCTTCACAAAGCAGAACAATTCATTATTTGATCTCTTTCCAGGTTCAAAGTCTGTCTTATTGCAATACTTCAAAGAAATATGTAATCAAAGACAAACAGCTGTGAAAACAATCTTTTATTACTTTATTATCATCTAGCATATATCTTTAGGGTAAACCAATGAAAATGCTATACAAATAAAACAAATATTTCTTTCAAATGTCTCCTTAGCTATAAATAGACATATAGTTATAATCATTTCAAGGTAGGGCCCAGTCCTAGAAGATGCAAGTATAACTCCCACCCTGGTATTTCACAAGAACATGTCTCCACTAATTAGATCTCGACTCTGCAAAAAGCCAAGCATGCAAGCAATTTCATATTTATGAACTGATTTATATCTTTCAGTTGCAATGTTAATAGGAGTAGTTTTAGCCTGTGAATTGTATTTATAGCAGTGCAGCCATACTTTAATTTCCCACACCATATATTACATTACTCAGAACAATATTCAGGTTGTCAAATCAAGCATTTTGAAAGTGAGAAATCTGAGAAGATGGCTTTTGTTTTAATCTGAATTTTGCCTCCTTTTATTTTTTACATTATGTAGCAATTATTTAGTTATGTGAACCACATGGTATTTTTTCTGAAGTTTTTATGTTTCTGCCCATGTTCTGGATAAGCTGTATTAGGGAAATGGGCAGTAATTCAGTAATTAATATGCATCATCCAGCTATTGGACTGTACATTGTTCACAATTTAGCAGACTATATATACAGAAAAAATTGACTTCTTGTGCTCTTTTTTCAGGACATTCATTTAAAACCTCACAGATGCAGACTGAAGCATGACATATACCTATATGTAATTTTTCACATATAGCATAAATTAATCATTGGTTATCCAGCACAGGAAGAATCAGTGAGAAAGATGACACCAGGATTCAGGAACTTTCACCTTCTCCACGTGCACATTCCTCTGCTACGCTAACAAACATGCTGAGCAGCCACTACTTCTCTTGATTTCAGTGGCTGTAAGGAGAGTAACAACTGCTGCAAGTAAGAGCCCACATATCTCAAGCCGAGCACCCTGAAAATGAATTATACGCAGTTAGTGGCCATCTGCCAAGTGCTTTAATTGAGTTGCTCGGCATCACACAGACAGCCTGTGACAGAAACAGGGACAAAACTGGGTTTGCCAGAGTGTCTTTCTCTTGAATCAATCACAAAATGCATCCTCTCTCTTTTTGCAGCCCCTGATTTGCTCCAGTTCCTGCAGAAAATGAGCCAAAGTTCCTATAAACAACCATCCTGTGCACCAAAATAAACATGAATGCTAAATAAAAAATAGCATATGATACACTAAATAAAAACTGTAGTCTAATAATAACAACTTAGTACAAATGCTCCATGGGCAATTGAAGTTGGGAGTTTTCAGGACTTGGTTTTGTAATCTTGAATATATACACACATACACTCCAATCTTGCATCACAGTACATCAGATTTAATTGATCATTTAGCCTTCATCATTGCATAAAATATTCCATTACTGAACATTATCTTCAAATAAGCACCAGAAGGTTGTAGGAGCTGAAATGAGTTATTGGAGCCACAAGACTGGCTCTAGCAGATCCAGTGTATGAAGGGTCCTGTTCATCCTGTCCTCCTCTATTTCCTTCCTCTGGAGATTCCCCTGAAAGCTGGCAAAATTGGACCTCTGAATCCAGGGACTTTGATTTTCCATGAGGATACATTTATACTTTTCGTCACTTTCCTGACCATCTACCAGCCCCGTGAAATTAATTATTTTGTCTGGCAGGCAAAATTTTATTGAGGAACACAAACAAGGAGAAGAAAGTGTGTTTCAAAAGCATTTGTCTAAGCTAACCCACATCAACAAGACAAAACACTGCTTTGATTTCACATCTTCCTTTGCACAAAACTTTCAGTTCCTTCCACAATGCTCAAAATGCAGAAAGTTCTTTCAGACAAGATTTTCTTAAGAAGAGAGAATTAAGCAGTCTGTTATACATCAAATACAGTGATAAAAATCATAATGATCTGACTGCAAACTAAACCACCTTGTTTTCAAACAAGTTTATGCTTAGGATCAGCTCAGTAAACATCACTGAGTTCTCCACAAAGAGCTTAGCTGTGTTGCCAGGAACAAAAACGTCAAATGCTGCTTACCTCTAAGCAGCCCCACTCTATGAAATATTTTTGAAAGCACTTCCCTGAAAAATTAAATCCAACTTTGAAGACTAAAGAGAAGAAAAAGGAAGTTATGTTCTGATCTGCCAAGCCAAATTTATGAGTATCTCACAGGATCCTGATTCCTCTCATTTTGAAACCAGTACCATCAGAGGTACCTCTGAATCTAAAGCAATGTTATGACAAAAAATACATCTTTCAATACATACAGCAAATGTCTTCTTAATCACATAATGTGATGTCTCTACAATGAATTAACAGTTGGAGTAGAAATTTTTCTTTAGCTTCCTAAGGTTATCTGACAGTCCAGTTTGGAATTAACAGGTAAGATAGACCTTTCTTTCTAAGGTGGATATCCCATCAATTTTCCTTGTGTTCTACGGTTACAGACTAACAGTTTCACTTAATGTTTATTTTCAGGTTTCCACATTTTCAGATAGGAAATAAAGTTAATTCTGTAATATTTTTTATAATACAACTTATAGGTCAGAAAATCAGAAGGAGAAAATTCTCTCACTTGTAATCTGAACTGTAGGTCAACTTCTGTACTCTTTTATGTATTTATATATGTGGGGGTCATTTTCGGGAGAACAACTGTAAACCTTAGGAGGTCTAACAGATATAAAAATAATTCTGCTGCATCAGTTCACTTTAAACCGGTCACACAAACATTTCATTAATGGCCTGGAAAGCGTATCACGTATTTGGCCAAAGGATGGACTGAAATACTTACTCTAGGTCCTTTTAGCTATGGATTTTATGATTCAGTGTTTAAAATATGATACAATAATTCAGCTAAGAAGGCTGTTCACATACCTATGACAAACGTTCTCCCCTCAAATACTTCTAATCCATGTGTACAAAAACTGACTAGATGTTCTATCCACTCATAGTCCCTGGGAAAAAATATCCTGCTGGACATAGACAATCAACTCCTATTCCATATTGCTATGTGAATGTGCCATCTTTCCTTAGATAGATGCAAGGTACCAAACGAAGCAGAAAAAGGAAAGGGTTGCAAGAATTTCTTTCACAGAAAGAGGAAGATGTTGTTTAACACAGTTCAACCAACTAATCAAATCGTTGAGAGATCTGCCACTGAATTCAATTAGAACAGAAGAGTGCCTTTGGTTACAAGAGTTTCTGTATACATAAATTTTATAAGCGGGTAGACTGACTCAGCAGAAACAAACAGATGCTATCAGCAAAGGTAGTCTTCAAAGGTTAATGCTTAAAACAAGAATCAAAATAAGGTAGCACAAGAAAAAAAAGAGCAACAGACATTTGCCCTCAGTCTCAGTTCCACCCACCTTTATGAGGAGCAGTGTCAAGTCACGTCTTTTTTCTCTTCCTACCAAATTACAGCCCTTCCAACAAGTAATTATGTAAAGGGAGAGCGAAACTGAGATTGGGTTAGTAACTTGCTTATGAGTAAACAGGCAAGAGTTACTGACTTAAGACATTACTATTATTTTAATTATTATTATAAGCACTCTTGTATCAGCTATCCAAGTCACCCAACTGTTTGGGGATTTTCTTGTAAAACTGCAATAGAAAATTTTCAGTTTCCTTAGTGTTGTGTGGCTTATAAAGCCATGGATGAGGTTTCCAGATCTACAATGCTCAAAGTACATGCTCAGCACTCCACCAGACATTAATTTTAAAACTCTATTTAAGTGCTGAGCTGCTCATGAAAACTACCTTGTATTCAAATGTAGGTGCTTCCTAAAATACTATCTCTTTCTATATGAATGCTTCAGTTAATCTGGGGCATAGTTGCTTTCGCTCACAGTAAGGAGCCTAAAGACTCATGCACATTTAACAAAAGAATAAAGAAACATAGAAACTATAAAATGTGTCAGCGTGTTATGGGTGTTCCCATTGGTATACAGGTAGCCTCCTATGGAGCATTCTCCATGCCAGCCCTGCAAATCAATGGCTGACCATCCTTTTAATCCCAGTACTGCTATTCCAATTAATAATTTCTCATCTATAATACTATAATAAAATAAAACTTGATACACTAAATGGAATAGGGGAAAACCAACTGAAACCAAATGCAAACACAGCTAGTATGTCCTTCTAGAATAGATTTGCTGAAAACAACTTTCCACGTGGAAATAAAATAAAAAATATTTCAAGTATAGGTCAGATCTTTATGTCTTGTGCAGGGAATGGGCTCTGAACAAAGAAAAAGGTAGAACTCACCAGCATAGTAGAAATGGAATACATTTCTAGACTATGATCAGGTGTAATTTCCATCTGATGAGTAAAGGAGCATCTTAGCGTTTTTTAATGCAACAGAAAAGTTATACCTTCCAGATTGTTTTAATTTTCTTTAAAAAACCTTAAAATAAAAAGTTCATGAAAATGCACATGACTTACCTGAGAAACAGGACTCCTTTTATATAACAAGTTGCTTCATTCCTACGTAATGTACATTTCTGGGACCATATAAACCTTAATAATGTCTGTGAAAAACATTGACACTAACAAAAACCTGATCTTACTTTTTATGTTACTGTTTCAAAATGAGTCAACTAGGAAAGAGAAAGAACATCAAGTTGTTTGTCTTCCAAAAGAACAGATGTAAAAGAACCTTTTTTATTTCAATATCATTAAGAAATACTTCATACCACGTAAAACTTTCCTTCAGTCAGACTGAGCTTAGGACTTTGAAAAATACACTGAGAAGTCAAAACTGTATGACTAGCTTACAACAGATTTAAAGCCTCAGTGAAAATGTTCAGTCTTCAAAATCTGCTTTTTACACATTCACTGAGGTTTGGGATAAATGCCTGGAATACTGAAAATGGACACAAGCATGAGGTGGTGGGTAAGAGATTGTTGAAGAACTAGATGAACAATATGAGACCAAAGAACTGAGACAAGAAGGACCTAACTATGAAATTCTTCTACTGTGTGTACATCTAGCAATAGCTGGAATTAGTATTAAAAAAAAAATCCCTAATGTAACAAAAAGATAAGTAACTGTTCTAGAAACATACAGCAAACCATGAAGAATACACTATTTCAGACCTATTCCAATGTATTTTCAGTAAATGGACCAGACAACTGTCTTAAGCATCCTCTGAATTCTCCACAAAAAAACATAAGTCATCAAAATGTGTGTTAATATTTGCACTGAGACCTTTCTAACAACAGTTATCTACATGAAGAAAAACAGGTTTATCTATACAGTAAGTGTAGATAGTGCAGTGTGATTATTCTATCCCTTCCCAAAACACTTCTGAAACTGGATTCTTCTGGGATTCTTCTAGGCCTCCTGTAGTGAGATGACTTTAAAGTGCCCCTCTGCATGTCAAAAGACTTCTGCCAAATCCCAGGAAAAGCTTACTCTTTCCCAGAAAAAAAAATAAGTAAACAGATAGATCCAACGAACTCTGTGAGGCTAATCACAGAAGTGAACTCCAGAGATTGCTTGACCCTATTTATCCATCCCTCAGTATCCTTTCAACAGCCTCAAGCACACACCCAAGAGCTGTTTACCAAAAGTATCCTTGGTGATCTCTACTGTCAAGAGGTACAGTAAGTGAGATACTTCTTTAAGATAAGCTGTGCTTAAGAATTAAAACATCTTGGAAAAACAAACAGACAAACCCATCAACTCATCAGAGAAAAGTACAGAATGAAGTGTGTCATCTGTACAACATCAGAAACATCACTAGTAGGCAGGGATATTTGGGGCTACCCAAACCCCAAATTTGCTGTGCAAAATTTGAATAAGGTTTTGCTCAAAGGTCTTGCTGATTAAGTGCAAAATAACCAGGATTAAAAATGTAAGTGCTTATTTTAATCGTTCCATAATTTAAGTTCTGCCGACTCTACTCCCAAGGGAAGGAGGACATGGACATGCAAGGCAAAAGCTACTCCCATATAAAATGGTTTTGCAGCTGAACACTAATGGAAAAATGAAGGGGTTTTCACCCTGTCAACCCCCTTATTAGGGGTATTCTGTTTTCAAAGTCCTGTACTAGGGTTTAAAAGATGAGATGGAACCTGTGGCTTCTTCAGTCTTCAAAGACGTTTATTCTATTTCTTATCTCGAGGCCTTACAGTAGTCTAGTGCACTAAAGAAAAAGCAGCTACAGGAACACGAACAGAGGGTCCAAGGTCATTTTAAAAATTTCTAATCCAATTAACTCTTAAAGCGTACCATATTTATAGTTTTGTACCAATAACTACTAACTATTCTAGACACGCAATTTCTACATCAAATCCATTCTACCAATGTCTCTGTGCCACTGTCACAGCAGAAAATGGAGTAGACAAAGAAGGAGAAGAAGATGAGACCACCTCCAAAATTCTCCCTCGTGTTCCAATCTATTTCCATACTAAAAACCCAAAACTACAGATTTTCTCCCTGTGACAAACTAAACTACTATTTATTTTAAATCTTTGTTTTCAATTCATCTATAAGTGTTGGAAGTTCTTCCCATGGACTAAAGTCAAAGACAGTGCTTTCCTGGGGTCCCAGCCAGGGTCTCAGACCCCCCAGGGCAGTTTGAGGGGTTTTCCACATGCCCTGGACTCCAACAGAAAAAAATAAGCTCCTAGCTATGACATCATTATTTCATCATTAGCAACCACAGATCAATGAAGAACATGACAAAATTTCAGGGGTGAAAAATAAAGTAAGGCTTTTCCCCCCTGCCATGGGAAGAGGTTTTTTCCTTCCAAAATATGGAGGTTTTAAGTGGGACATGAATTCACAGATCAAAGTGCAAAAATCACCAAGCTGTCAGAGACACATGCAGGCATAAGACTAAAAATATACAAGCTTGTTTGAATATTATCATGATTCCATCCATGCATGTTCACACAAGCACACGGCCCTTAATTCCTCACATTATTTCCAGCTATTCTACAGAGCCCTGTCCACTGCTCAGTGCAGCACAGCACACACTGTGTGAGGAAACATTCAGTGCAAATCAACGCTAACTGCAATTTAAAATCTGTTGCAAGGCTTCTCCTTACTTTATCAGGTGTTCTGTCACAACCATGCAAGGATATTAAATATTTATTTGCAACATCTGAAATCTCAAAGATTTTCCCAGTATAAATGAAATAGAATTTAAAAGCGAATTGGGGACTTTTGCTTTGTTTCAACTCCAGTTAAAGGTTATAAAATATGCATTAGAATGGGCTGGCACAGATTAAGAGAACACAAAGCATTTATGATTTTATGTTTACCACTTTTCCCAAGAAGTCTAATTTATTTGCCCTAGGGAATTATGCTTTCCATAATATTTAACATTCTAAATATGATGTGATTTCTATAAAGTAGGTCACACAAAACTTGTAGAGAGTCTCAGAGGGTGGGGAGGAAGGTTAAGCAAGTCTGTTGTTTGTTCTGTTTACCACACATGGTAAACTGACAATACTTAAACACGTTTTGTTCTACTATTTTTTTTAACTTTTTTTTAAATCTGAGTCTTTTCTTCTTGGACCAAGGAATTTTCTCCGTCACAGAGTAATAGAGCTTGAAAACTCCAGCATCAGCAGGGAAGGCAGGCACTCCTTAACCAGCCACTGTGTGAGAGAGAAAATGCAATTAAGGCTCCCACCAGGGACAGAGAACTAAACAAAACCTGCGTCTTCACACAAGAGCCTTTTTCTTCAATGTGAAGTACAAGGCCTCAAATCTTGTTCGTGAGATGCTAGCATTTAGGACAACACACTTTCAGATTTTCTCACAGCGGATCAAAGTAAATAATGCAAGGGCAGCAAACAAAAGGGAAAACTCCAGCGCGCTTACATTAAAAAGAGATTACAGGGGGCTTACAAGTGATTGAAGGAATAGATGACATTTTCAGAAACATATAACTAAGATCTTTAAGTACAGCTAGCACAGCGATCTGAGTAACTCACCGACATTATAGCAGGAGAGGCATGGAAGCAAGTTATGTGTTCAAATACACAGTGCAAAAAATATGATAATTGCTATCTCACGCATTTAATGTCAATTCAACTATTCCTGATCTTGCTGAAGTCAGGGGGAGTTTAACTACTAATATCAAGAAAAAAGAAGCATTCTGGCCTACTTTCAGTCCACACCTTTAATTTATCTTCATCCCTGTCCTCATTTAAATAAATGTTAATGGCATGGCTAATTAGGATTGTTTCAAGATGTGCATGGAAAAAATATACACTTTTCAGCGTATCCATCCCCTTCACAGGCCAGCACAAACCTCTGTTAATTCCAGCTTCCATTTCCTTTGAGAAACGTTAATAAATGATCATAATCACCGATCATTAATAAAAGTAGTAGCCATTCTTTATATCAAGTCATCAATGCTAACAAATCTTCTGTATCTCAAGATATCTTCACCCATCCTCAGATCTTCAAGGCTTTCCTATCTGTCTTGACACAGAACTCAGGAAAGCAATGACAAATGCATAGCATTGCTTGATGATTTTTAAGAGGTTCCTTGTGACAAACGTCATCAGCATCTTATTCACTTTGCTGGGACACAGTTGTATTAAACCATGACTGAATGTGACCAGGAAAGAGAAAACTTACATGTTGAGAAAAGAAAGGAAGATGAAGCTTCAGTGAAAGTACTGAAGTGAATCAAACGCACTTCAAGTAAGGTTAAGGAAAAAGCACTTCAAAGAAAGAAAAGGTTTGGTTCTGGTGAGAAACGTTGAAGATGTCTGTTGCCTGTAGAACACACATAGAAATTCTTTGATTAGTTCTGACTCCATTAGAAACTGGAATCTGTCGATGAACACATTCATTGAGTGTTGTGTGGTTAATCTAATGTAGTTGTGTGCGTAACGTATGTCTATTTTCAGAAACTCTTTTTTTTACCCCATTATCTGCCTACACTGCCTTTCAACTCCATGGAATGGCACCTCCAGATGATGACTTATCTCTATCCAAGAAGCTTCCACTAGATGCCTAGGGCAGAATCCATGAGAATCCCTAGCATTTGGTCCAAGTCAGTCATCTAAGCTCCCCCTGCGCTCAACAAAGAGAGAGGAGAGAGCACAGACAGTGACATGCACCCCAGAGAGCAATGCATCACAACTGTCATACAACACCTCCTGAAAGTGTCTCTCTCCATTAGAGACAAAGTCCATGACCTCAGAGAATCCACATGACAAGTTCAGACTAGCTGACTAATTTCTGGATGACAAAAGTTAGTGAGATGAATCCCACTATCAGACCATTCTGGGTGATAACGAGCAGAGTCACTTTCAAGAATTGTACTGTTGCGAGCTCTATCCACATCCGCCTATTCGGCAGAAACTGAAAGATAGCATTATTTGGGACAGTTAAATCAGGTTCCATCTAGATGTTTTCCACTGTCACTGAAAAGCAATCCATTAAATCTAATGATTCTTTCCTCCTCCCAGTCTCATCCTCAAAATGCCCCATTTTTTTCAGTTAAGAGTCCTGGTATAGCAAAAACTGCCAGATTCCAATCTTTCTGGTTTCCTACCAGTCTTCTCTTTTTCTACTATTTGTAATAACTTTTTATTAAGTAAAAAGTATATTCTGTTAAAAAAAACAACTGGTAATACCAAAGGAGGAGGGCAAAAATGTCAAACAATATTGTGTTCTATATACCATATCTCTCTTGTTATCAAAGTAACAACAATAATAATGCTATCTTATAAGGCTGATGAAACAAATAATGCAGTTATTACTTCAAAAAAGTATTTAAGTAAATGGATGTCTTATCTGCAGGAAGACTTAGAAGATCTGTAGGGCTTCCTGTGAAAGCCTTTCAAGACAGACAATACTTCAGGACTGACCTGTCAGTATATAGCTAATCTGCTTACTATCTACATGAGCCTACACTCAACTGAAACAAAGCAGGTATGACCTAAACCATGGCAAATCAGCTAACACCATGAAAGAAAACTGAATTACATAAAAACCAAATTAAACCTGTCTTCTAGCCATTTATTAAAACTGCATATCTTTTGCAACTTTCTCCCAGAGAAACAGTAGCAACATGTCCTGAGTGAAGACGTTGTCCAGTAACCATTACAAAGGAAAATGTATGCATATTCTTAGCATTCAGTAGTGTCCCCAACATCTCCTCTGATGAGCTGGTGCTGCTACTGAGCACTATTTCAAAAAACATTCAAATATTGATTTTAAACATTTCACTTCAGTTGAGTAAAAGCCTACTAAGTAAAGTTAATTTTCAAGGAATTAGCTAGTGCTGGAAAATGTGAGTAAATCACACTAATTTTCATTTAATGGCACTAATGAAACAAGATAAATATTGCATATGACTTATTACAATTTTGTTTTGAAAATCAAACAGTTCAGAAAATAATCAGTAGGCATTCAATCAAGGAGTATTTTATCATGTGTAAATACAGTGAATTAAATTCAATTCCTACCACTTTATACATTCATTGACTTCTACGTCCTTTGTATATTTTTATTCTGTTTCAAGAAGTCTGGATCTAATTTAGAAAGAAACTACTTTCTAAATTAGAAAAAACAAACTATGAAAACTAGCAAATATAAAAAGCCTATTACTCAACCATGGAAGATACTGTCAGGCTTCATTATTTAGATGAGCGTTATAAGTTATTCCATTGTGTGTTCTGTTTAAAATTAGAAATACATAAATTAAAATTCTCATTGAGATTAATTTCAGGAACTGAAATAGAATTTAAAATGTAGACTTACAGTGATGTCTGGAACTGCTGCATGTGGTGATACTTGATACATACATTTGTAAAGCAATTGAGATTTAGGATACGTTGCAAATGAGAGGAATAAAAAATATTAATAATGATAAGACTTGAATTAATTTTCGGTAGCTAGGAGAACACATTGTAATACAGTGAAGTTTTTTGTTCTTTATAAAAACAGACATTAGAATATATTATTAAATGACACTTTAACTCATTATTTGAGTTTTGCTTGACATACACTCATGCATGTATATGTGGGTGATCGCTTATGCAATAAGCCTGGGAAAAACATAAATTGTATTTCCTCATAGTAAACTGCAACTGAATTAGACTACTGGGTAGACATAAACAACGCAATCGAATTCTCTGGCTTTTTATTGAGCTTCTATTTGACTTAGTATATATTTGAAAACAAAAAAAAAAAAAAAGAAAAAAAATTGTGTTTCTCAGGGTCTGTGACATTGCAGGCCATGAGAGATTCAATGACAGTGCCGACATACAAATTTATTAGTCTATAAAATTTGACATTCTCTATTTATTCACAGAAAGGACAAATAAGATATTTTTTCATACTTACCAGAAATATCTGGGAGTGTTTATATGCTGCTCCATCTGGAGGATGCAAATAGTCGAGGCTGCTTTACAATTCAGCAGGCAAAGGCCTGCTGAAGGATAACAAATGACTTCATGGTGAAACAGCTATTGAAATTCTTTCAGTACGTGATATTAAAAACAACTGAACAAACAGAGATAAGGGACAAATAGGATTTGAAATAGACCTTTTTTTTTTTTTTAACCAGTGCAAAAGAAAAACAAATGGAGCTCCTAGCTGAGTCTATACCTTTTACTAATTTCTAAAGGTAGTTTTATTTTGTACTTAAGACCTCTCATAGAGTGATAGATACTGAATGATAGATGTTGACCAAGTTAAGTGTCCTAGATATGAAAATGGTAACAGGACACTCTCTCTGGAATCCTGAAGATGGGACAGGAAGGACTTTATCATTCAATAACATGTTTTTTTCCAAAGGGGAAAAAAAATTACTTTTTTTTTTTTAACATACTCTCCATGTGTAAAAGACGTTCAAGATGAAAAATGTAATAAACACTTATAAGCAATGAAAATTTAACTTTATTTTAAAAGCCAAAGTTGTTTCTGTCAGAAGTTTGATTGAATGACCAATACAGCTCAACAGCTGATGAAACATGAAGATGACGATGTCTTTCAAAGATGGAAAAGAAGAAAGCAAGGAAAAAGTATTTTTAGAAATTATGCTGTGATCCAACGATTTAGGATTTCCATTTTTCATGGCATCGTACTGTTATACTCATTATACTGCATACTGCCAAAAATCCCAATAGCAACTCCCCCTAAAAACATGCAATTATAAATTATTTATGTCAGAAAAGACTTCTAGAAGAAGTGTAATTTCTACTTCCAGCAGTGCTAGCTTTCATTGGGCCAGCTTCTAACAGTAGCTGACACCAATAGGCAGATATGCAACAGCGGAAAATTTACCCCAGCTGTTGGGCTGTCATTGTATGAAATACAGGTTGTCTATGAAACATAATCACATGGAGCCCAGTAAACTCCCTAAGTCTCCAAAAACATCAGTAACTCAGGGCACAGTGTGTTGTGTACTTCTATGCAGGGGAGAAATTCCTTGCAGAACCGTGATCATCATATTTTCATGCTCCGAATCATAGGACTGGATTGTTTGTATTTTAACAGGCATAAATATAAATGTTACTGTAGCCACACAACTACTTGGATCTTTAAAAAATTGTTCCACGGTATTTGGCTCGGCCACCTCCTGCATCAGAGAATGTGTGGCTTGAAGGGAGAAGATGGACCCAGCCACAGCAATTCCTCTGCAAGGAATTGCCATCTCAGTGATGTTACACACACCCTCACCCTCCAAAAAAAACTTCACAGATCCTACATAAGTATATTTTGTTTACATACTTCTGTACTTCTCAAGTACTATAATCTTTCTTTTCTCTTTCAGGACAAAAGGGGAAAACTGACGATCGAACCAATCTCAAGACAAATACTCATTCCTAAATTTAAGCCTACATCACAAAATCAAGTGCAGCTGCACTGGTTACAGTCACAACTTTTACCACGTCCTACCAGGGTTTTAATAAAACCCTGCTCTACCTGGCATATGCTCACAAAATTAGCACTGATTGAGTTAGCATTTCTCAAGAATATATCAACATAACATGACTATATTTACCCCAACTTTGCACCAAAATGGGAGCATGTACAAGATTAGACACCAATTTTTATGCAATGCAAGAATTCATGCTGACAAATGAACAGTGCTTCACAATATAGAACTCACATAATTTTGTCACCTTCATACCAATCCAGTTGCATTCACCCCATACTACAGAACAGAAACTTTGGAAAATGAACCTGAAATAACAAAATTGTCTGGGCTAGACAAGCCTAGGTTATCACTATACTTCTGCTCCTCCAGATACAGAAACCAACTCCAACAGCACAAACAATGCAACCAAGTTCCACTCAGTGTGTTGCCCAGACCTTCTTGTTTTAATACACTTCAAGCACAATGACTGATGTACAGAAAAATTGAGTGTTCTGCCAGAACTGTGGTGAAATATAAGACCTACTATTTTAGTGTTTCTTTTCCTTTAAAATTCCTTTCCTATAAAAAAGGGGAGAGGTACAAATAACATAATTTGCAAAAAAATCCTATAAACAGCTTCTGGCTCTATACAAACAAATGAAATATCAGAATTTATTATTTCAGTAAAATACAGAGTCTAAGTCCATTAGCTTATTCTCCTCAGCTCAAAATGAAATGTAAAAGAAAAAAAAATATATCTACATGATTTCTGTACTTTCTTTACTTGATAGGATGTAAAATACTGTTCAGATTTAAATCCAATTCTGTAAAGTAGCATCTGGCATTTCAATCAGAAATCCATCAGATGTTCTAGTTTAACAATCTTAAGGCTGCTACAATTCCCTTGAGAAAAGATATTTCATGTTCCCCAGAGCACAGGTATTCTAAGAAGTTACTTGCTTAGTAAGGGGACATTCACGAAATGTTACAATTTCAACCTAATTAGAAAGAAATCTTATTAATTAGATAATCATCTAAAAGGATATTAGATTTTTTTAGATGGAGGGCAAAACAGAAGCATGGTAAGGCCCCATCTTTTCCTGACACTTTAAGTAACTGCTCTTTTAAATATCAGTTTGCTTCTCAGATCATTGAGAGTTTAACAAATTAATCCTATTGGAATAAGAAAGTTATCTGTTGAAACAACTCCCAATGGCAAAGCAATCTTCCTTCATTGTTTTATGTACTTGTACGTATGTACATAATACTTATAGACAGGTAATTTTATGCATGCATGAATATCTCCATGCTTAAGTTCATGGAAATGTCATTTCTCAAGGAAATGTATTCTATATATTAAAAAATGTATTCTATATATAAAAAGTTCTCTGTAATTTTTAAAAATACTCCTTCATTTCAGAATAAAACAAAGATTGAACATTCAACATGCACTTTTATCAAAACTACTTATTGAGCCCTATTTTACTTTACTGAACATAGGGCCTTTTCATTTATTCTAGAAGTTTCTGTTCCAAATCTTAAAAGTATAAAGAGAAAAAGCACTGAACCCTTCCTTTTCACCATCTGCTTTCAGTAACTCTAATCAACGGACGGAATACACAAATCTACACATTCAAGCTTCAGACCATAGAAATAATGTGTTCAAATGGTTTTATATAAGAATAGCAGCTACCTTGGACTGGCTGCACCACTCCTTGTTCTACTGCCCCAGTGCAACAGGGTGGTGTGTTTGTTATTTTCATGGCTAGAACTCCATAGATTCTAATTGTATTTCCCATATAGACCAACTAATTAAAAAGTTCAAAAGCTAACTTGTCTCGTTCAGAGAACTTGCGTATTCCCTCTGACAAACCAGAATGTAAACTTATCTTCCTGTTTATTTACCTTCTGTAAGGTAGCATAAAGTTTATCTTACCTCTTCTAGTTAAGAAAGGTGTCTGAACTTCCTCAGCACTTAAAGGGTCAAAATTTATCATTTCAGTTCATCTAATAAGTAATGTTTTTGCCGAACAAAACCAATTCCCAATAAATTCTCACTGTATTTGTGTGCTCTGATTTGATTTAGAGGCCTGTGGGGAGACACCATTTGGTAGCACAGGAACACAGAGGGGTAGGTGGTGCTGAGGAGAAGTAGAGCTCATGTGCCAGAAGTGTTATTGTGTCAGGTTGATTTATTGAGTGAGCTTCACTTCACCGAATGTTCCGAGATATTTATTTCCCTAAAGGCTCTGCAAAGATATGAACAGACCTGCATCCACAGATGTCATCATTGCTCATTTTACCGAGTCATGAAATTTTCTCAACTGCAATTTGTCCATCTAAAATTGCTGCAACAGAACAATGTCAATAGTAGCTTCCTACTCATACTACCTCCCTCTACTACACACTCTTGCCACATCCATCTCCTAACTTCAGAGAATTTAAAGACACAGAGTTCTGTCCCTCTAGATGTTATCAGGCACTTACTTCCTTTTCTTAACCCTCTAGGTAATGGAAATAAATTAAAAAATGCAAATAAAGGGAGTAATTAGATGCCAAAAATAATGAATTAGTAGTACATATGATTGAACAGATGAAAGAACATCACGTGACAAGAGAAATGTTCTACTTGACCAAGTTGGAATAAGATCCCATTACCTGAAATTAAGAATTGTCAACTCCTGTCCTTTTCCTTGGACTTTTTGTTTTGCTACTTAGTGCTGAGAGAAATGAGAAAACATCACTCTCGCTCTACTCATAAAAGTAAAGAAGAAACAGATTATGTTTGGTCCTGACTTGATTTTAAAAGAGTGTGGAAAGAAGAAATAGAATATTTCCATATATCTATATAGAAATACACTAAACTATACAAAAGTATACTGAATGTATATATGTTCCCATGCATTAAAAAAAAAACACTTTAACTTTCCTAGAAATAATAAAGAACTTAAGGCATCTTAAGAGCTGGAAGTGCTATAAAAAGCAAATGTCCCAGGCAATGAAAACAAGACAGTTTGTATATTAATTGTAATGTATGAAAATTAAAGTATGAAGAAAAAAAAATTGTATTTAGCACAAGTATTAAGTTCCGCTTAAAATCTTAAAGTGTTCCTTTAGCGTTTCAGAAGGATAGCGTCCTTTTACACAAAGTTCCAGGTCCTAGCTGGATTTAAATAATACAACCTATAAACAGGATATTACAAATAACCTAAATTTTTATATGAACTTTATCTGAAATGCTGCTTCTCTACTACAGGAGAAGGTCTATTTAAATGCACATGTAGAAGTGAGCACTTGTGGCCTATGTCAGAATACACTGTTTTATTTAAATATGTTAATATTTCTCATTATGCCATTAACAATAACCTTCATCCATTTGTGAAAAACATTTTGCCAAGCATGCACATAAAAAATTAGCAAGTGAAGCAAAATCACCTTAATTTGCTTTGGACCAGCAAATAACCAACTAATTTGCAGAAATCCCTGCCAAGCACTCATATTAAATGCTTCATGCTTATTTTATGACCTCTGCTGCTCCTCTCCTTCCCAGGCCCTGAATCATATGATCATTAACATATTGCAAGGTCTGAAACTTTATTTTTTACATTCTTTAATTAATGCCTGTTTATAGAAGGCCATAGGACTTCAGATCCAGTTAATGAAACTTCACTCCCCCAGGCCCCTGGAGCCCAATAGAGAGCTTTCTCCTCTGTTGTTTTAGTAGCTTTTTTCCAACTGTTTGTTTATACACACTTAATTGATCTCTTTAGTCCCAGAAGCATTCCAGAGACACAACCTGTTCTGAGGCAAGCTAAAGTTTTTTTCCCCTACTTTATAAAAGCCCTGATTGCCCAAGGTTATCAGTTTTAATTTGAAAGTTGAAGATTCAGCTTTATTTACACTGTCTAAAAGACAAAATTGATATGGGCCCTGAAGTGTTCATTTTTACATTCATACGCAGCAGAGTGGATTGCAAACACATACTGTATATAATTATTTTGATGTAGAACTAAGTAATTACTAAACACTGCTATGTCTTGTTTTATTGCATTTAAAGAACTCAGTCTTCATAACAAGTTGAAAATAAGAACAAATCAGTCTGCCAATGCATGAAATTTTCATGGCTCTTCAATTTACATTTTACATATTCCCTATGACAAGAATTTCGATTATGCTATTCTCTTTTTTCTGCTATAATTAAATTAAAAAAAGTAATTGGCTGGTGCTGCACACTGCTGCAATGTCTTAATCACATAGACAAACAGTTTTACAATAGCTTACACCATTTGCCACATGGGGCAATGACATTATTGTACCAGGCTATAAACCAGGAGACAGATATCACATACCAGCTATCAACTACTGTGTTGAATCTCCTGGTGCCTGCTTGTGAAAACAGAGGAGAGAGGTACATTTAGTATGTTGATTGGCAACTCTACATCTGAAATCTTAATTAAGTACAAGTGACCAAGACTAACTGCATTTGAAAAGCAAACGTTTCTGGTTAAAATGAGTGACATTAGAAACATCTACTTTGATTTCAAGATGTAAAAGTCCTTGAGCAGAGAAAATAACGCAATATACCACTGCTTAAAAAGAAAAAAAAAAAGTAACTAAAAATACATTCAAGGTTGTTTTTAAATGTGAAAAATAACACAGCTAGCAGCCGTCAAGTAACATTAATTCAGTATAATCAATCTTTTTCAATAGGATAAGAAAAAAATACCAGCATAAAAGACATAGTTGCCCTTAATTATAATTTCCTAATCACCTAAACTGATTTAGACAATACTTCCTCTTCGTTGCTGTTTAGAAAAAACTACCCTGAGAAAATAAAAGGCTTCCAAAACTACTCTTCCATCAGGAATATTTTTAACAGAACCTGGCTTCTAACAAATGCTACCAAATTCAACTTGAAAAGAAATGCATATAAGAACCTATCAAGTCATTTAACTTGAAACTTGTGAGACTTTTTAGATGGAATTTCAATTAAATTCAAAAGCTGTTAAACTGAGGATTTCTCTAAAACAGAAACTAGTCCTGTAAGTTTCTATGCTTTATTATTTTACATTTCTCAGTTTCTGGGATACACATATGTTAAAGACTCATCCCAGTTATAAAGTCAACTGGGATCATAGAATGAGCATCTCAGTGTCTAATAAACTCAACCAAACTGGCATGCCAGGAGAGCATCTAGCACACACTTAAATTCCTTGCAAGAGTCACTGTGACTGGCTTTTTATTTTCTACCTTACGAAGTCACATTTTGTGGAAAGTTTCAGAGATCTGGGAATTTGGCTAGACAATGAGATGCAAAGGTTGAGATTCTTCACATGAGAAAGCTCAAACCCACATGAGTTCACCTCCCAGGAATACACATCAGACAACTGGCCAGCTAATCAATATTACAGATGGCTATTATTCAAACTGAGCCACCCATCACACAAAATTATTTAACATTTTATGATCACAAATAATTAGGAATTAGGGCACTCAATAGTAGTCTACAGTCCTACTTCTATATTCTTTTTTAGGGTAAAACAAATGTTTTCACCTATTACATATGGAAGCAACATTCTGGGTGTTGCTCCAGAATTAAAAACATTTTCATTTAAAAGCTCCTTACTAAAGTTAAACCTAGTTAAACCTTGATATGTGCACATCAACATTATAGTTACGTTTCTTTATCTGTATTTTCTTCCACTTCATGGAAGTAAAAAGACTGTGTACTATTTCTCACTAAATTAGGTTGTTAGAAGAGAACTTACTGTAGATATTAATTCTAAAACACAACCACTAAACTCCTAACACCAAATCTCAGCTAAATAATGTGTGGAGACAGAAGATGAAATCAGAGCAGCAAGTAGATTCTAATTGCATGGAATGGGAGAGGTCTAATAGTGTGTCTCAAAAACCTGGTCCTTAGCACATGGTAAACTCCAACACCAATACTAACAGTTCTGCAGTTCCTTTCAAAAACTCATGCTGATAAATCAAATCCATCTTCTGTTAAGAACAATGAAGCCACAATAGGGGGGTATTTAGTTTTCCTACTTAAAATCCCACGGAATCTAATGAAGCTGACCCTAGAGAAGAAATGTGATGGGAGGACTCCAGGGAATTAGCCAAAAATCTTATAGCTGTTAGTGTAAACTCATTGAACTGGAAGCTGCTGTGTTTATACTTCCTACCTATAAATCTCTCAATTCGTAACTGATTAAGGCAGAATAGGCATGATCCTGTTCCCACTGATGACAATGGCAAAACTCCAATTGACTGCTTCATTCCTGGATTTGGCAAAAGAAGAATTCATCAGCTACCAATTACTGTTCAGCACAAAGGACTTGGATGTATCCTAAGGTTTTTCTTACCTCAGCCAAAAGATATTTTCTCACTTTAGCCTATTTGTATTTCTACTGCTAAGCAGAATAAAACAGACTGAAGTCGTGCAGAGGGTGAGGAAAGCCTAGAAAACCTATTGTGCAAAGAGACAATCTCTGTTAAGGTTTCTTAATATCTCTTGTGCTCCAAGTCTCAAAGTCCATTTCTATTATTTTGCATTACCTTCAGTATTTCTTCAAAAGAGCAAAAGCCTTTCTCTGTATCATCTAACAATACAGTCCCACTGCTTTGAAGTTCTACTGTAGCACAAAATACTAATAAAAAAAATTAAAATATTACATTTTGCCACTACATCTCTAAACACTATACCAGGAACAGCACAGTAAACTGTCTCAAAGACTTCAGGTCAAAGCAAGATAAGGACATTGATTCCTTCAAGCACTTCACAATATTTTACTAAGTCAAATCATGAAAGACTGAAAAATATGGAAGTTATTTAAATGAAATTTAATTTTTATCAACTTGACCCATTAGAAATGCACAAGGGAATCAATGTCAGGCACTTGCATTTGGAGGGCCACCATTGCAACAAGGTTTCAGGTATGATACTGTTCTTTAAAAATCCTCACCAAGATCTGATCAAAGGATGTGGCAACCCCAAGTGCCTGTATCCAAACTGGACAGCATCAGGCCACAATCTCTATCAAGACTGGCTCTGCTTATATCTGACCTTCCAAGCCAGTTGAAGAAAGTATAACACCAGACTTTTTCTGCTGATATAGAAAGATGCATATTAAGTTTTTACAAAATGTTGCCTTTGTCATGACTGTCTTTTTTTTCTTTTCTTTCTTTTCTTTTTTTAAAATATATTTCCTTGTGGGAACCTGCTTAAACACATGTATAGCTTGGTTAGCATCCATAAATGTAAATAGCTGATTTTAAAAACAAGTTTATTTCTGTGGTATTCCATATTAAAAAAAAAAAACTGAAACTGGAAGTTAGGCCTAAAGTAAGCCCATTCTTCAATGCAAACAAAGCTAAGTTAGCTCCTCACTTTCCCTCAGACTTTGAAATTTCATCCATGACTACAAAATTTACAAAGCACAAAGCAAATACCTCACTGTATCACTGTGATATAATGGAACAGCCATGAACTTAAGTTCTGGAAAAAACAGCTTGTAGGTGTGTGAAATACTCTTGTACTTCTGTACAAAGAAGCAGTCCTTGCTGCAGATGTTCAGCGAAAAATAAAATTAGAACAACATTTACATAACGTGTGTCAGTATGAAACCTGGATCTCTGGAAGCACTGGAGAGTTCAGCCTTTGCTGGAGCTGAAATAAATTTAGCATGGCTGACTCAAGTTCCAAGAGTTCTGGTTTACCAGCAGAACAGCCACAGTTCAGTATACACTAAGTCACAGATTTATGGAAGAGAGCTCACAGACCTACAACCAGTTTTGTTACAAAAGCATCTCCAGTGTTGGTGTCACAGGAATGTTTAGAACCTAAGCAAAATATTTAGTCATATTTCACATCTCATCCAAAAGGAACAGATTCTCATTAGCCTCTTCAATCTAACCAGTCTTCAGTCAGGAAAAAGGGAGGAAGTTTTATAATGTCACTATTTATTTTGTAAAAATGTATCTCTAAAACACAAAAATATTCATAACTCTAGGCGACAGAGTTCACAGCTGAGAAGTTTGAGGTGCTTTAATAATGACAGAAAATCAAAGCAGTTCCCAATACATCTTATTTTCTAGCCCAGATTTTAACAATATTTCTATTTATGAATAGGTACTCAATAAGAGAGCATTTACAGTGAGAAAAATTGTACTTCTCCACCCATCAATTTAGGGCTTGAAAATAGAATTCTTTGCCTTTTTTCAGCATGCCACCCTTTAGGGCAAAGAGTGGTAATGAACACCTACTAGTCACACAGAATTATAGTGCTCTTTATTTCACCCAGGGCTGAAAAAATTTCCAAAGGTTTGGAATCCTGAAACCTGTAAACAAAATCTGTGGAGCAGATAAAATTTTAAATGGCACAATGCAATTAAAGCTGAATTCAATTTGAGCGCACCCTGTCCATCTGTCAGAGGGAAACAAAAGCCGAGGAGCTCCATTATTGCTGAATCCCTGCTCTTGTTAATTTGCTTGCTGAGAGATTTCAATTTCTAGGAAGTGCACAAATTAGTGTTCAGTCAGGGCTAGATCCTCAGTAAGTATAAGCAGATGGTGGAAATCAGCCCTAATCAAGTAGCCAAAGCCCTTTTTTCTTTCTGATTAAAGCATTTTAATCCTTTCATATTGTCTGTGTTTTTTAGTAAATATCTACCATAATTTTTCCCCCTCCCCATTTGCTAGTTTTTATTCCAAAATAGAACAAAGTTCAGTTTCTAATAGATTTACTTATTTTTATAAGAGTGTACTTTTTAACCTTAGTAGTGTACTTTGGGCTAGGCAATGTGGCCAATTAGATTATCCCATTTATTCAGTTCACTGAACTTTTTTTTAATTTATTTTTTTACTGAAAACAAAATAGTTAATATACAGCCAGCTAAAGCAACATAAACTGTTTAGCTAGTTTCTGATTATCTACTGGAAGACTCTTCCAAACAGTAAATTCATTATGATTACGATTAAGAAGTTAAAGTTAAAAAAAAAAAAAAAAAA
>WBMY01005669.1:429377-452427 GCA_013397315.1 Donacobius atricapilla
AAAAAAAAAAACAACCAAAAAAACCCCAAAAAAAACCACAACCAAACCACACCAGAGAGTAATTGTGCCGAGTGATGATACTATGTTTTGTGACATTTTCTACCTCTGTGGTGGAAAAGAAGCTGGTTTTTCTATTAGTACAAGCCACACAGATGTCCATTGCAGGAAGAAAGCATGTTTATACCACAAAAGAAGGGCCTAATAACTCATAGATGCCACAGGCATTTGTGAATAATGAGAGCTAAGATTAACACAGAAACATTACAAATATTTTTGTGAATACAATACAATACATAATTAACTCTTCACATTTTAATGAAAAATAGCAGAATTTGTTATTTCAAAGGTTACTTATTGTTGAATTTCCAGATAATGGTAAATATGAGGGAACTGCCTAACTGAACATGTATTTACTGAACCAAGATAAGAATAACAAACAAAACAGCCGTAAATTTGATTTGCATAAAATATACATGGTGAAAATTTATATTGCTTTATACTTTGGAAAAATACAGAAACTTTTTTTTTTTTTTTGAAAAGCTGGTATCTTTTAGACCAAAATCTGTTTAACATTATTATATATGTTACACTTTCATGTGTGTATTATATAAAACAGCTGAAAAATATAAACTTTGATAGCTGGATCTACACAGAAGTGTGTAAAACAATAACCTTAGGGACACATTCTTCAAAAACAGTACACAGGATTTAGCCACACATTTGCCATTAAAATTAATGGGAGTTATTTAGCTATAAATCCTGAAGAAAAGACTTTGAAAATGTACCCCTTAAAGTCAACACCATCAACATAATGCATAAGGATGGAGGAAAATTGAATTTTGAACAATGAAGAACTTGAATATAAACCATGTGTAGTATTTTCACTCAATGATACTTCGGTCTTCTGTAAAGCAACTTTATTGCCTAACTGCCATATTAAAAAACCCACACCTAATATTTTCAGAAATGCGATAAATAAGAACAGATGATTACTTCCATTTATCAGAGGTTAAAGTCACAACAATAATGAAAAATAACTCCTCAGTATGTATCTGAAATGGAACTGAAATTTATCCAAAGAACATTTTTAAATCTACTGAATGGGCTTCTAAAAACTTAGGGGTGTTAGTACTGAGGGGTTTTATCAATACAAAAATCCCACATACAAAACATATCTACTGTATGCTGATTCCTGATTTAATACACCCACATTTTTCATGTTTTCCTCTACTTTTCATATTAAAGAACCTTTATTTCTTCTAATAGCCTCAAGCAAGTCTCCTTCTAGTCTTCTAAGCAAACATTAATGCTTACATTAGTGTAACACTTGTAAAGCAGCTTTTCTTTTAGTAAAATTAAAAAAGGCACCAGTTTGTCACTGAATTAATCCCATAGAGAGAATTGATCCATTTGTAGTTCCATAAAGGTATTTTTCAGCACTAAAAGTAAGCTAGAAAGTTGGCTTTGGTTTGAGATTATGACAAAGTTTGTCCCATCATTTCAAATGGAATTTTGTGAGATGAAGACTAAAGGACAGTGCCAAAAAAAAAAAAAAAAAAAAAAAAGTTTCCAAATGTGCTTCTACATTCACCATGAAATAAGAATTTACTCCCATGCCCTTTCACTCCTCAGTTTACTTCCAGAACTGAAGGATGTCTTGGTGACAAGTACTAAATATTACACCAAAAGTACAGATTCAATTCCTGAGGGCCACTGAATACCTGTAACTGAGACAAGAGGCCCCACTCTGTGAGACCAGAGGTACCTCATCCATTTTCAGGCTTTCACATCATGCTTATTGCTTAAAAACAATATAAACAAGAGAAATGGTGCACCAATAATCACCCCGAACATGTAAACTCAGTTCAGGATTATTATCAACTTCCTAAAAATAGCAAGTTCCTATCTGAAATGCAACACAGAAAGCAACATTGTTTGTTGCTGCAGCAGGATACATTTAAACATTAAGATAACAGTAACCTAGATGAATGAGAAGTGAACTCTAGACAACTTCGCCTTGTTTTCCACACTCGAGTCACCTTCTTCAATCTAGCCAGAATAAAATTTGAATATATTTAGAATCAACCATATAATGTTGCCAAATACCAAGACATTACGTTTCACTAATTTATGAAACCAAAGGAATTCTTTTTTGCTTTACAAATAGAAGTCTTGGTTTTTCATGTTACACTTTGAATCCTTCAAATCCTCCACTCTTTGTTTTATAATCATTTCCTTCTTGATTTGCAATAACCACCTAAAATTTTGAATAGAGTTTAATTTTTGTTGCATGAAACATGATCCCACATATTATAAACATATGCATCGACACATCTGTGTTCCATCCTTTGATTGCTGTAGTACAAGCATTACTTTAAAAGAATTGATGCATTAAAAATCATATACTGTTCAGACAAAACCAATCTGATACTATGTTTTAAGTACACCGTGCTGTTTTAAGAAATACTTAAATCTGCAACATCTGATTTTTTTTTAAAATGTCAACTGCTCTTGACAGAATGGAGATTCTTTTTCAGCCTTTTTTATTACTATTACTGCAGCTGTGACCTTATATATGCACTATACATATAGTAGATACCATATATATACTCTGTAGAACACTTGAAATAGGAATGTGAAGAAGTTGTCTGCAAACTGCAAAAAAAAGGTTTGCATATAGTTTAAGAGTCACAGCATGCTTATCATGTTGATCAATATTATCTCATTTGCATATACTCCATATGGCAGCATTCATCTGTTGTCTTTTGCTTATACTTAGACCAAGGACTCCTTGGGGCAGGAACTGAGTGTCTGAACTGAGTAGTGCAGGAGTCCACAGTGAGGACTTCAATAAACAATAGTGATGTGAATTGGATCAGAAAATAAAAATATGAGTTTTTCACAGCTAGTAAATAATGCAATACTTCTTTAAAAAGAAAAAAATTAGACTCTAAAATTCATATTAAAAACAAAACAATTTTTTGATTACTGATAAAATTGTCACAGGTGAGACTAATACTCTTAAAAGACCTTCTGAAATCAAGATTGGCCAAGTTTCTTATGGAGACACTAATGCAGATATGAACTAAAAGGACATCCAATAGTTGGTGTTATTATAAGCAAGTAACAGTACATCATATTACAGGTATTTATGTAATTTTGCAGACTTACAGGCTTGAGAATGTACTTTATTTTTTGCATATCTGCAGTTAAGATCATTAACAAAATTTAAAACTAAGCGGTTAACAATCTACGTATTCCTTTGTTTTCTCATGAGAAGGCAAAGTGTACAGATCATCTACAAAACCGCAGTATGAACTCTACCTCATCTATCTTAAGATTCCTTGATCATATAACCACACCTATTAAATGTCATTTATCTACCTTATGGATATGAACACACCTCTAAGGTACTCTGGGTAATTTGCATATTTGGCTTTTAGACTTCAAATAAATCAATGTTATTGACATTACTTTACACAATGGAAAATTTATAAACTAAACTCGTCAAGGTCTTTTTCAACATGGTTTTCAAGAAAACTGAATCTTTGGAGGAGATTGACAGGAAAACTCTTTGCAGCATCTTAGCATGTTCTCTGCAATACAGTAGGAAAATATCATTAGCTATTCAAAGTAAAACTTTCAGCAAATGTGCCTAAGACATATTGACCTTCATATAGTCAGGAAATGCAACTTGCATGTTTATGTGCTTTTAAATATAATTTGTCTAAACTGTCTGAAGTAAATCAAAAAGCTATCACTCAATCCTCTCAGTAGAAAGGGTAAATTTTAATTGCAGAACTTAAAACCTCACAATTAAAAGCTGCGTTGCTACTTAAAGCTAGCACAAACACAAGAATGAGAGTTCATGCATACAAATCAGCTTTTCTACCACATACAGAAGTGTTCTGCAGAACAGCCTGATGAATAGTCCGCGCCTTCTAAATTTAGGTACAAGGAAAAAGAAGTAAAATATTAGCCATGTTTTTACAAACTATAAATTCTTTTCTTGTCATTTTGATTTGTGAATGACTGTGTGATAATCCACATGTGATTAGTTAGAAAACTAAAATTACGTTGATAACTCAAAGGTAAGCGTGCAAATAAAAAATGTAATGAGAAATAAATGCAACCAGAAACTGGAGATAGTGGGGTTTAGGTTGTTTGTTTTTTGTTTGTTTTTTTTTCCTAGAGCAAGGCATTTGCATAAAACCTTTCAGTAAGCAAACTCAGAATTTATTATTTTCTAATTTAAAGAAAAGGCCCCAGCTATAGTATCTCACACAGTCAATCCAACAGGTAGATGGAAGTAAATATTTACAAATACCAACTATGAAAAAAAAGGGGAAAAAAGCAGCCATTGAAAGAAAAATTACATACTTCTCAACTCTGTGTTCATGATTTTATGCCAGATTCTCAGCTGTTTTACCTCTAAAAGCTCTTCTCTTAGTTAATGGGTCCATTGATGAAATTCTAGACTTTTGTCTGCAAAATCCATCTTTTAACCCCTCCTAAAGGAAACAGTAGACATTTACACAGCTAAACTAGCACTCAATTATCCTTATCTGCCATCCAGGGCTGGATATGCCAGGATTTTGTCTATGATAACTGGTCAATCACGAGTAACTTCATTTTGTCAAAAAGAAGATAGAAATGGCGTACAGTTAATAAACACCCTGGCATAACCTTGCACTAATCTTCAGGAAGAGGGCTTAAGGCAGGCATTCCCAATGGACTCTAAACCATCTCTAGACTCCCTACGAAGTTGATAGAGATGTCCACCAATTTAGCATCAGAACATCTAAGCTACCATTTTTCTAAGCAGCAGAAACCTGCCTGGAATCACACCTAACGACTCTGAACAAACGTAAGTGGGCACTGATATTATCATGACACCTAAAACCCATGGATTTTGTATTGTCCACAGGTGGGTGAATGGACTAAGCAAATTTTTAATCAGTTTTAAGGATAATTGTTTGAAATTCAGTACACCAACTTGGTTTCACAAATTTGGGTTCTACTAGTGGTGGTCCAATTAACAACAGCATAAGAAAGTTCTTTCCTCTGGTTTAGAGGTAAGAGAACTGTATCTGAGATACTGGTGGCAAATTGAAAAAGGTACTAGAGTTGTCACACACAATTTATCTATTATGCCTCGCCTGGCTTATCACAGGATAATCTTTTAATATTTTTTGTCTTGGCATA
Source organism: Donacobius atricapilla (assembly GCA_013397315.1). Taxonomy (NCBI): domain Eukaryota; kingdom Metazoa; phylum Chordata; class Aves; order Passeriformes; family Mimidae; genus Donacobius; species Donacobius atricapilla. Next base: position 434,583 of record WBMY01005669.1, read on the forward strand.
AGGAGGAGAGGCATCTCTGACTGAGATGACAGAGCAGAAGAAAGGATTTGGAAGGAGTGAAAGAGAACGCTAATTGCAAAATCATGTATTAATTTTCTGGTGTCAAATGAACACTGCACCAGACATGTCCCTGGGAAAAAGAAGTTTCAAAGGTTTTAAAAGCATCCCTGGGAAGAAGAAGTTTCAAAGACTATCTTATTGCAGGCAAATGTCCAGGAATAAGCGCCAGGTGGTGCTTGCTTAATGCCAGGTTTGACTTGAAAATCCTAACTTTCTCTTAGTAGAAGTTTTGGGGAATATCTACTGTGGAAACAAACAAAACAAAACAAACCAAAACAAGCCCCAAAAAAGTATGTCAGCTAAATTGAATTCAAGTTTTAAGTAGTACTTAAAATCTGTAAAGCTTGCTAAGATTGAAACATAGTTTCTAGTCCTAGTTAAAACTGCCAAAACTCAAGCCAGTCCTTTGTCCTTACTGTTATTCTGCTATTAAAACAAGTCAGTTGAATTTAAAAGCAACTTCTTCATAATCAATAGAAATAAATCTGGATTTCCATTTTCCAGTGTCTGGTACCCTGGCTTGATGGGGCCTTTTGGCCTCACCTTACCTTGGACCAAGAAACAACAAGAACTGAAGTCATTAGCTCTAGGGACATCAGTATATGCCCAATCCTGCTTAGTGTCAGCAAGGTTTCCAGCATTTCATTGATGCACATGACAAAGGACCTGAACCTGACATCCTGTATCCATTGAAGGAAGCATTCCCCTAAGAGGATATTTCTCTTCAGGGTAGGTCTCCTCTGAGTCAGAGGTAACATGAACCAGCTCTTCTAGAAAGTACAGTAGTCCAGGAAATTGCACATCTTATCTTTCACACCTGCTAGCAGGATTTTCATACTACACATTTATCAGAGACATGACTTACTTGAAGAAGAGGGATTAATTATGTTTCTTGGCAAATGAGATATATCTTAGATAAATCCAGGAAGATTTTTTTGCATAATTTGCCACAGTTTTAAGGATTAACATAGAGGCAGGTCACAAAGAGTTTACCTGCCTTTTTTTTTTTTTTTTTTTCCTTTGGAAAAAAATTAAAAAGGAAGGAAAATATTTTTTTGTTTTGTTTTGTTTTTTCAAGAAAGAGTTTGAAAACAATGGTGTTTGAAGTTCAGGAATTTGGATAATTTCTGGATTCCACTTGTAAAAGTGGAAATCAAAAGCGGGGCAGCTGTTGGACAACTAAAGTAGTTTCCCTTTAACATCTTTTTGTGTCATTTTACTTAGCTGGTGTGAGTATTTCCACTGGAAAGATCATCTTATCCTCATGCCTCACCTAGACAAACACTTGAACCAACATCTTGTGAGAGATGAGATTAAACCATGAAAGGGAGAAACGGGTAAATATGCAGGTCTTACTGCTCTAAGAAACCAGGATAAAAATACATATTACATACATCGGTGAAAGTGGTTAAAAAAGAGATTTAAAAGTACCAACCTAAAATCACCTAGGAATAAGTTTTCTGAAGACTATCTCCACCACAAATAACACAAAAAATGAATGAAACGTCCACATCTTCCCTATTTTAGCATCACTAAAGTATACATATAACTACTTTATTTGTTTCTTTTAAAAACTTTTCTTCAAGTACTTTTTAAAAACTATCAATCTTTGTTTTTCTTTTCTCTAGAACAGGAAAATTCAAACACTTACTTTCAAATGTAATCTAAAAAAACAATAATTTATTTGATATAACTAACCATTAGAAAAGCTCCATCTGTGAATTAGATCATCATAGAATCATTGAATAGTCTGGGTTGGAAGGAACCCTAAAGACCATCTAGTTCCAATCCTCTCACCACAGGCAGGGAAATTCCACTAGACCAGGTTGCCCAGGGTCCCATTCAACATGACCTTCAACACTTCAGGGATCCACAGCTTCTCTGGGCAACCTGTTGACTCCAAAGAGAAAGGAATGAGAAATAGGTAACGTTTCTGACAAAGCAAAAGTAAATTACCCACAGAAAGAGGTGCTCAGCATTCCTATATTAAAAAAAAAGAAAAAACTAAGCATCCCTATGAATAAAAATGAGTGCTGACCCTCAGATGGCGCAAACTACAACAGGTCCACAGACTGCCTTGACATTATGTTAAATTACACCAGCTACAAAAGTGTCCCCAAGCATTATACTCATGCTCTGGTAAACACTAACCTAAAACACATTCTGAAATGCATCTTCTCATTTAGACAAGGCTCCTCAAGGAGGATCACCTCACAGGTACAACTGCCATGCTGTTTGCAGTAAAAGGCAGTCAGTGAGGAAATCACTTTGCTTATGTTGTGAGAGCATTTCATAGAGGTTGAACCAGGAGCAAGTGGAAACAGCTTCCATGTAGGAACAGCAGCACAGCAAATGGTACTCAAAACTGCTTCTTCAACCATTCTAAACAAAACCTAGACCACACTGTGGTAATCTGAATATAAGCAAAATAGTGCTATTTATACAGGTAAAATACTAGATTTTCTACTAAGTGAATTTATTTCACAATAAAAACTCAGTTATGTTTAAGCATAATTATTTTTGAATTATTTCTGGAGTCATAGTATTCATTTAGGAGTTGGACTCCACGATCTTTGTGGATCCCTTCCAACTCAGGATAGTCCAATTCTGTGCTACTAGAGCCAAATGCCTTTTTCTTTATAACAAAATAGAATTCCTTAAATAATAGACAAATAAATAAATAAATCCGCATAAGGATACAGTCTCTGCCAAAGCCAGCTGTCTTTACTGATATGTACCGGGAGCACAATTAAAAGCTATCTTAAGAAGTTGTGATTGATATAATCAACTTTTTTGCAAAATGTCAAAGTTTTATGTAAAAGAAAACAACACCTTTAAAGAATAAACAAAGAATACAACAGTTGTTATTGGAATAGGAATGTGGCACTGAGCTTTCTCTACCACTTTAAATTATGGGAAACTTTAAGTATGTGAAGCATGAAAGAACTAATAAAAAGGAGGCAAGTCCAACTGTACATCTTGTACCTCAGTTAAATTCTTTCAGAAAGATAATTTAAAGAAGGTTTTGCTCCAATTTTCTCTGAATTCATTGTTTACATGGTAAGGAAAAATGCCACTCTCCATTATTTGCATTTTTACATATTCTTAAATGGTCAGAATTTTCATATACTGATCCTTATCCAGTTTTAGGAACTTGCTTTTGCAAGGATCAAAAATGGAGAAATTCAGCTCCTAGCTTTAGTGTCACTGAGTGACTCTACATATGTACTCTCCTGTACTTGGAAGCAGCAGCAACACAAAAAAATGGCCAAAAAAAGGACAGTGAGAATTTTATGGTTACCTTTAACAGCAGATTCTCATGTTTTGTTCTTGACAAAAAGGTAACAACTGCTCTTAGCTCCTCCATTCAGAAAAGTTCAGTGTCCTCTGCTCAATGTGTCCCTCACTATCATGCAATACTACCAACAGTGGTGGATGAAGAAATCTTTTCAGTGCACCAGAAACAGAAGTGAAGAACCAATAAATGTATCCTTTCTGCTTCTCTTTTCTTATTTAATCAAGCATTCCACACATATTATTCATTACACCATCTCTCCATAATAACTAAAATATAAAAATGAAGTCAGCTCTGTGTTATTACTGAAATATTTGCTACCTCCTCAAGTGCTTGTCATCTCTATTTTAAACACCATATCTGGGATTTCACCACAGATCATGAAATTATGTATCTCAATTTTTGTTAAAATTAAATAAAGCAAAGTCTGAGAAGCTATAATCTACATTATCTATTAAGACTACAGGTGAAAAAAAACCCTAAAATAAACAAAAGCAAGATATTTACTGAAAACCAAATTTATTGTGATTTTTAGTCAATCTGAAATTCTAGGATGAAAAATCTGCATGTAACTTTTGTAGGGCATGAAAATGGTATTACTGATGGAAAACCAAGTGGTAACACTCACACGTGCATATGACATATAACATGAAAAGTACTACTGGCTAGCACACTTCCAGAAGCAAGTGTCAGGGATACACACTAAAACACAAGTCTGAGTACTGCCAGAGTGGTGGAACTGAGCACAGCTTCATATCTACCTTCTGATATTATGTCAGCATCACTAAGCAGAGGCGGCAGCCTCCAAAAGAAATTTAATCTAGTCCACATCTTGTGGAGTGGGTGGATGATAAAGATTCAATGTCTGAAGACTGGTAAATAAAGAAAATCAATAAATAAGGAGCTCCTTAGTATTTCTCTCTTTATGAAGAGAGAAAAGAAACATGAATTTTGAAAGTGCAGCCAGTATAATTTAGATTAATCTAGAAAACAGCAGTCAGAAGTTTGTGCAATTGCTCAAAAACCATCAAAACATCTAACGAATTTGAAACTGTATTCCTTAGATTACTTCTTTCATAAACCACTTTCATCACCCATTACAAAAAATACACACAAATTCCTTTCTGGATATAAGTATAGTTGCATACTATTTATTTCGGTTCATTAGCAAGCTCAGTTTGTTGATATATTGCCTTCATATCATATGGAGGGAAGAGGAAATTTGAACCAAAATCAAAAAGCAATTTAATTATTTTAATTAATTCCAGCTTTTGAAATTATGCAGAATGCTACTAAATATTTAAAAAGCTATGCAAACCAAAATATATTTATGCTGCATTGTACAAAATGGAATGCAGCAGGAAGGTACTCTTAGGCTTTTTGAGAAGTTGCATTGGAAGATATCAAAGTCTAGATCGTAAGTGCACTTTGTTTAAATGTAAATAGGTATTTTGGATGGTTAATGTGCAATATGTTAATGCAAGTTATAGATTATCAATAATATCAAAAGAAAAGCACGTTTGTAAAACTGTTTGCTTATCTGTAAGATGTGTGCAATCAAGAAACACTTGCTATGGAATTAGGGGACCTGGGCTCACTATCTTCCTTCACTCTATTTTAACTAACTAAACTAATTAGTTAAAAGTAGAAGTGCAACCTGAGTAACCCTCATGAAGAATGTAAACTAGACGGGTGGGGAGGTCTATAGGTGTCAATCAATAACAAAATGCAAACTGTCAAGCTTGCTTTGCTAACAAACTGTCACATCAACAATATGCAGTTAATGACTACAAATTAACTGTATACCAGATGCTTGACACTTTGTTATGACACTTAGCAAGCTAGTTGACATTTGGAGGATCAAAGCTTCTTTAATTACACTTTGTATAACATGTGCAACCTTTATGCTAATGTCCACATATTCCTTAGAGCACGACTGTTCAAGTGGCAGAGACTGGGTTTTTTTGGACTTTGAAACAATCCAGTAAATCTGGATTTTAACGGAAACAAAACTGCTTTCACATCGTTATTCAGTATTACACCCTGTGTAAAATAACTCTTTAACTTGATGTACTATACCATATTCACTCACTTATAGACACCCTCTGCGTGAAATAATGCACTTTCAAACAGTGTTAACAGTATCTATAAAAGGGACAAGAAGCACTAGACACACCGCATTTAAAAGCATCTCTGTGTTCAAACTGATGTCTAGAATCAATGCTACACATTGATATGTCTTTCCTAAACCAAATTAACTTTCTTATCACACAACTAAATGTAGGACACAGTATTAACATTGTTTGTATTTAGCCAGCACTTATTATATAGTTTGTCATGCTCACAGAAAAAATATCAACTAAAAGCAGCTCCAGGTTTGCAAATCCATTGCCTTACTGTGTTGCTGCAAAGGTGTGTTTTCAAACATTTTAACTTTCCTGCTTATTCCTTAAAATACAAGCCACCAAATTTCACAGAAATTATATGCAAGTTGAGGAAGGAAAAAATATCATAATCCTAAATACTAAAGGCCTCTCTTAGCAAGGGAAAATAGCCTTTATAGGAAAACATAATGTCAAAAGTAACATCTGCCTTCCTATTCTGGACAAAAGTGATACTTGGAAGAAATACTATAAAGGCGTAAATTCAAATGGTCTTTTCCCATCCAAGACACAAGACTCATATTTTAAAATACATTTTTATTTGGACTGCATTAACATCCTTTAAGACCACTCACCAATTCAGGTTTTACCTAACAGCACTTATTACACTGGACGTTAGCTCTGTTGAATGTTAACTGCTATGATCACCACAGTGCATCAGTGGAGATTAACTCTGTGGAGGGTTTCTCAGTACCTCTGGGGAAAGCTTTCCAATTGCATGAAGCACCAAAGCTGGGTTTACATGTCTTAACCACTTGCCAATTACTTTATTCTCCTTGTTCTCTGTGAACTGCTAAATTAATTTTCTGTAAATCCACAGCTCTGTGCAATTTTTGTTCTAACTATTTAATACTAATAAGCCAAATTATTTGTACCCTTCTTTGAAGCATGCTAGCATCATAAAGTGTATTGACCAGACTCATCTAACCTAACAGAGGTCTAAAGCATAAGCATCCCCTTCTAAGCAAATCATTCCTTACCCTCAGCTGAAAGGAATAGGAAATTTGAAGGCACAATTCATCTGACCTATTTTAGATGTTCACATCAGGGGTAGATAAGCAGTGCTCTGGAAGTGTTTATTTCTCTTCTACATAGCCCAGCTGCAGATGAATCCCTTCCTCAGGGCTTCCGGTAGGATCTGCCAAAATTATTCTATTCAGGCATCTACAGGGTCATGAAAAACACCTGTAGCTTGTCTACATGAGTGGCTTAGCAAAGCTACTCGTTCATGCTTCTAACTTGATCCTGATGGCAAACTTGATCACTTGAAGGTTCGGCATATCAGAATTACTGAAACTCATCTAGCTAGGAGTTCCCATTAGCAGTCAGGAAAGACAACAGGAAAATAGCTAATCCTAGATGCTTTCTAACCAAGTCTCAGGGATACAAAAATGAGCATCAGCACTCTAAATGAGAGCTTGACCACCCAGCTGGATAAATTGTGAGAAGAAGAATATTAATATGCAGGATATTGATTTTTTTGTTTTCCAGGATTCAGTTAGATCTTTAGGTCCCAAGACTAAGGACACTGCCATCATGACTCAGATGGTATTAATACCATTTAAAAGACATTATTTATCCTTTTCTATGTATTCCTATACTTAATTACTTTATGCCAGATACAGTTTATTTGTGTCATAATCTAACTAATAGTTAAAAAATATGTGTATTTATCTGCTTTCCATTGCATGGCACAACACTGCATGTGGTTAAATAACCATGGATGCACATGCTTTTTATAAGAAATCCTTTTAAAGCATCAGCCACCATCTACAAAGAACAGCAGAGAAACCAAAAAGCTGCAGAGATGATCACAGAGAAACATGAAGTGATAATCTGTTGTGTGAATTCCCTATGCAATGCTAAAACTCACTGTCTGCAATGATACACCTACAAGTACAAATATTTTAACCCAGCTATCAAATCCAAAAGATCTGCTAATTCAGTCCACATCTTTACTCAGTTTCCCCCTTTATTATAGGTAGTGACAGTGGTGTAATTCTCTTCTGTAGTCATCTAAAGAGTAAGATTCGGGACAAATCTGATTTTCCAAATTCTGTATACTTATCAGTTTTGGTTTTCAGATTCTTTGTACAAAATCCACCACATTTTGGCTTGCAGGGCATGCAAGTAAATGAAAAGCATGAAAAAGCATTCCATAATAAGAATCCCAAATTTCACCTAAATTAATTTTGGCTAATTTTTTTACACTAAATAAATAAAAAAGGAAAACCATCAAACTTTATGACAGCATGCTATATCTGTAGAACTTAGGGGACCTTACTTTCTGTCATCTTTAAAAATATTACTCAGATGAAAGGCAGATGTTTTAGACCCAGAATGATTATACAACTGATATAATATCAGTGGTTATCTATTAGGAAAATACTGGAATTATCATTTCCATTATTTCCAATATGCTGCTGTGAGCCATGTTGTAATAATTCTGTAAGCTTCCTAATATAATTTTAAGTGCTACATGTTTGAAAAAAGTAAAAATTATATGAATATATCCACTTATGAAAAAAGCTTTCACTGATTAGAGCTCATTTCCCTAATATACAGATTTCTAAAGACAGCTCTATTTTAGTTATGTAAAGCATGTAAAAATTGGCATGTGCTCAATCACAGCTGAATCTGAAATTAGCCTGTCATTTTAGACACCATACTTTAAGGGTGGGAGAGGGGAAGCTCCTCCAAAAAAACTTTTCCTGGAGATGAGATGGCTAATGGTCTGCTGGCACGACAACATTTTGCAGGAAGATGTTATCAGTTTATTATTATTTTCCAGGCAGAAGAAAGAATAAGATGCTATTTCTTCAGAAAAGACCCCAAATGTCACTTTTCTCTTTGCAGAATGAACAAATTCCACCAATAATGCCCTACTCTGGCTCTCATCTTGCAGCCCCTAAAGAAATACAAGCAAGCTTCTGATCCAAGTAAGAAGACATGCAACTGTAGGACCGCTTTAATTCACATATGCATACATACTTACACATATATATAGTCTTTTATGTGGGAAAACAAATCGTTATTTCTTTGGGAATATTCAGCTCAGAAAAAGCTAAATGTCTTCTCATTAACTGAAATCAGAAACATTAGAAGGAGCCAGCCTCATTACTGCCATGTTTAGCTTATTTTTACCCATTTCCTGAGCTGAACATAACTAGATTTTTTTGTTGTTGTTGTTCTGATTAAAATGGGCACTGACTTTTTCAAGCTGTAAAAACAAAACTGATCTTTAAAGCCTGCTTAAATTCATCACCAGAGTTCACAAACTTTATGAGAAAAAATATTATGGGTCACTGTATGAAAACTGAATTTGAAGAAAAGCTTTTCATCAGTTAGCAAAACCCCTTGATATCCAAACAGCATGCACATAATGATACTAAAAGCTCGCAATGGAACTTCAGAGGGCTATCAAGCAGTGAAAGATCTCATAAAAAGACAAGTGATTAACTTATCTAAACTGAGCAGGAATAGGAGTCAAAACCACCTCTCTCTTACTTCTTCTCACGCATATGCATTTTGCTTAGGAATAAACTGACCTCATTATTATCATTTATCAGAGAAGAAACAAAATATAGGTAATTTAGTTAGTTCATAGAAAAATATTCATCTGCTCACAAAATAACTAATCCAATAAACAACAACTTGCCAATATGAATTCAGGCTGAGAAACATGAAAATTCTTTTTTCAAAAATGTCCTGAATGTATTGATTAGTAAACTAGTGAGCAATTTTACTAGTGTATATCTTTCTATACATTTACATGAAAACTGTTTATAAAACCTCTTGATTTAACAGCTATAAATAGTTAACAGCATTTTTAAAATAAGTACTGAAATGAACACAACCTACCAAAGCAAAAGGTACTCACTAAAACTAAAAAGCCCTACAGCTGCTTGGTAATGTGTCCTTAATCAAGACAAAAGTAGTTGGTGGGGTGTATTACAGTTAAGAGGATGTATCCACAGCAGATGAAAGTTTGCTCTCAATTTATGGCCCCTAATAAAATCAATTAGATTAAGCACAAAAAGCTTGAGTAAGGAAATGGAAGCTAAATACATGAAGTTCAAAGAAATAAAAGTTGTTAAAGAAGAATTATTTAAAGGTTTTAGGTCACTTTACCAGTCTTATAAAGAGTTCAGAATAGTTAGGTAGAATAAATATTTGTTTCACAAAATGTAACCTGCTTAAGATGTTAATACTGAACATTCTCCAGGTTTGCAGGATAACACAACCATTTCAAAATACACAACACAGACCTGCTTAGACCATAGTCTTAGTACCATAGTACCATGTCTGTGCTTAAGCCCCAGAGAAATGTTTTCATAAATCAAAGAGATACCTATGGAACAGAAAAAAGAGAGCTCATATTCTCCTATCAGGCAATTTATGGACAATGGAAATATGGTCAATTATTCTGTACGGTCCTTGGTATTCCATAGCCACAGTGTTCAGTATACAGTAGTTAGTATTTATTTTGTTCCCCAAATTAAACATGAAGAACAGTCAGATACTCAAGTGCTGTATTTTTTACTGCTTATTGACTTGGATCCTGGGACATGACTACCATAATGCAAAAGTAAATCATTCCGGCTTTAGATGTCTTTGGCTGCCATAAGAGTTTAGAGTAATCTTTTCAACTTTTGTTTATCCGTCCATCTCCAGCAGCAGTTAGGGCTAGATTGTTATTTGGGGAAATACTACAGGGGAATAGTACAGGGGACACTCAAGTCTGGCAATTTCAGTGACAGTATATATCATTAACAAATAAATAGATAATTTATAATTTTAAATCTTCATTTTAAATGCTTGGGCAGATAAAGATTATTTGCAGAAATTTGCAGCACTGCCTACCTTCCCAGCAACCATGTAATTATTACAAACAGAACACATAAAGGGCCTATGAATTTATTGTACAATTTTAGGCTTTCTCACTCACTCTGTGTTCTTTCACTTAGAATTACATGTCTGCAATGCAGAAATACCCACATGGCACAGCCATCCTGTGTACTTCTTTCACAGCCAATGGTGCAACACAGGGCCTTTGATAGGTTGTTTCCTCTGACCGCTCTGAACTTCTTTATAATGAAGTGTAAAGTATCCAGTTTCTTGAGTATCACACAAAAGATCGCTGGTTCTGATGGAGAGTTCTACAGTGTTGACCTAAACTGGGATGAACCAATTCCACTTCTGCACATCAAAGTATTTTAGTCCTATTGGTGGGATGTTTAGGAAATTTTCTCCATCTCCAAATCACAGCTGATGTGTAAGGTAGGGATCACATAATCTAGGAAACAGCATGAAAGTGCAGGGGCCTATAAGAAAGTGCAGTTTTCTGGCACAGTGTTGGTGGATTGAAAGAAATAAACCTAATGTTGCCTTGTCTGTAGTGCCTTTGGAAAACAGTTTCTAGAGTGGACTACTGCCAGGACTAAAGCTGTATTTTTTCAGAGAGAACTAGCTGGTTTATACCAAAAGACTACACAAAAAAATGGTGGAGTGAGGGCAATCAGGATCCAGTAAAAATTGAGCTGTTTTAAAGCATAAGAATGCCCACAGTGATCAGCGCTACATAAGATACAGAATTAAAGATAAAGCTTTCTAGATAATCACTTAAGAGATAGCAAAGAAAATCTACCCAAGAGTACAAATATTTTTTGTTTTTTGGGCTTTCCTTGCTAAACAGACTCAAATTTGATACCTTTTAGAAACATTTTGGTTGTGTAATACTCTAAAATGCATATTTTCATAATGAAAACATTCAGGAAATAGAAAAAAATCAAACTTACTGGTTTAATATAAGTATGTAGTTTACAAATACCCATACAAATGTGTCTGGTGTATACACATCAATATATCAATCTATTGCATACATTACAGCCACACAGTTAATTGATTTTTTTCAGTATGCACTCCAAAATGCATTATTTAAAGTATTGCAAATAAAGTTTGCAACAGTGTTTTTGTACTACGTTGTAAGTATGCCATTAGCTTGTCTTGCTCATGTTAGATATTTGTTTATGCCATGGAGTTCAAACAAACATGTGACTTCTTTAAATTCAAAGCAAGCAATTTGTAGGCTGCTCATCCATTATCTCCAAACCCGCTCTCTGTACAAGGTCTACTAAAGTAATGGTTCTTTCATCAAAGCCTAATGGTTTGTTTCAAATAATCAAAGTAGTGTTTATATCACTGTCCTCAGGTGCAACCATTTTGTTTCCAGGAGAACGGTATAGTACACGGTAATGTCACAAGTGATAAATCAAAGCAACTACATTTGTTTCTCTACCTTAACCAATCTACCCTATGTCTTCAACAACAGCAACAAAAAAATCACCCTGGCATTTGCACTCCGTAGTTTATTCCGAGAGTAGGATTAATTTTGCAAGAGCAAAACACTGTATGCAAAACTACTTGCTCATTCCTTTCTCCTAAACATAACAGGTATAGCTTGACTTATGTGGGAACTAGCACTGCTGTTATCTGAAGCCAGAGAGGAAGATGCTTCTCCCTGCTACAAGATCTCATGGATCCTGTGATTATTTTTATGCAACATCCTGCTTTTGGTTAACTACAATGTGTCTGACCAACTCAATTATCCAAAATGCTCTATTTTTTTATTATTATTTTTAAAACTTGTATATCTAAAGGGGTAAAAAAACCTTGAAAATCCTTTAACTGGAAAAAAACAAAAAACTGAACTTACCTGCTATTTTGAAGGATCTTAGACAGTTCAATGGCTAGACAGAGCAGAAGTTAAGCTAGAGCTACAACCACATTTTCCATTCTTTATTCTTTTGCAGTATTCTGTTGCATCATTGGTAAGATTTGTGTGTCTCAACATCATAAGATGGGAACTTCAGATATCCTGTGCACCACACTGTATCTGTCGTAGTAATTACTGCAGTGATGTTCTCTTTACCAAAATTGTGCTAGGAAACCCAAGCAGGGAAAGTCTTCTGTCCAACAGGAAGCAGAACCTGCACAGACATCAATCATGCTCTATTTTCAATTAAAGGAATGACACCGATAGCAGCAGCAGGAGATGCTGTCAGTCCTATTAGACACTGGATGAGAGCTGCCTATATAAACAGCTGAAGAGAGTGAGAATCATGGAATAATATGGGATCAATGATAGACAAGTGAGCTGGAGTGAACCAGAGGTTTGCTTTATGAGTCTAAGTGCAAACCATCGTCTTCATCAGCATCCAATATTCAAGGAAAACGAATACTCACATTTTTCTCAAGAAAGAAGACAGGAACCATTGCATGATTGGGTGAAGTTTCTGAATGAAGAAAGCACTTAGTATACTGCTGGGCTTTTGGAAAAGCTACCACACTGAATACGTTCAAAGAACATCATTAGAATAGTGGATTTATGTAAAACCAACAAGCAAAAAAGCCCCTTTCTATCCACTCAAATTTGGAAATTTGAAATGCAAGATTCACTGTGGAGTACGCATCGCCCTGTACTCCAGGACTCCTCATGATACCAACCTGCTTCCTGGATGACAGAATTTAGCAAATTACCCACATCTGCCAGAATGCATCTCAGGAGTTGCTGTGGTGCATCCCAACACACAGAAGGAGGGAAATAAAAAACAGAAATTAACACAGTACTAATAAATTCACATTCGGATAATTTTTGTCTTATGGAACTTCCTACCAATCAACACTAACTCCAAAATACAAAAGCACAAGGAGAGAAAAATAAGAAAAGATTTTCAGTGATGGTATGTCATAATAATTTTTTTTCCAAAATATCAGCAAAAAAGAAAGTTTATTTGAAACATTTTTTCCTGTTTTTTTGCCCCAGAAGTTGGCCTATTGCATGTTGGAGTTTAAAAAAAAAAAAAAAAAAGACTCCTTTGTTTTCAGTTGTGTTAAAAGATCTCAATAATTGCTAAAGCAAGTGGAATTAAATGTCATGACAAAAAATATGGAGCTTGAGAAGACTGCAGAGGATGTATGCAATTATGCAGAGGAAGTATTCAATACTAAGAATGGTTCTAAAATTTTCTCTTCTTTCTTTACACTTTTAAAGCACTGCACCTATTCTTTTCTCAACCTTACCTGTAGATGAAGGAAGTAAGCAGAAATAAAGTTGGTGTCAGTAATATTTATGTAAATAAAAGTCATATCAAGGAAAGAAATTGCCAAGAAAAGTCTGCCAGGATTTTTATTTAGAAAATATGGCCACCAAGAAGAGCTAAGAGCGGTAGTACTCAGTCTGAGAAGGGAGGTGTGGAAGGCATACAAGGGCCTGTCTGACTTCTCTTTTGCATCTGTTTTCTCTCAGCTGCTTGTCCTTAGCGCAGAAGGACAGAAGTTGTCTGCTCAGAAGCAGCATTCAGGCAGTAGGCACCAAAATGAGTCACTAGCTCATAGCTGCAGCATACTGAGGAAGCAAGCAGACATGTGAACCTGAGCCCAGGGAAGGAAGCATTGGAGCATTCTACTTCTTGCACTCGTTTTCCCCTGAAGCCATCCCAAGCCCCGCTGCTCAGTGCTCTACCTCTCCACTTCTGACACCACTCACCTCACGATGAAGCTTCAAACTCACAAGGGAAGATTCTGGAGATAAAAAAATAATGGTGCCAGAAGGGCTAGCCAAATAATAGGAAAAAAACTGTGGGTCTAAGGTGTAAAAAGTCATAAAAGTAAGAAGGAAAATCCCATTTCTCACTTTTCTTTGCGTACATCAAGGTTATTACCCAACATGTTCAGATGCATCAAATGTGGAACCTCAAGGAGCAAGACAAAGAACAAAAATTTCCTCTGGCTAATTTTACCCAATATAGAATAAATTCTACAATGAAAGTGTGAATAAGCTGATTAGATCTATTAAAAATACATTCCTATCAACTTGCTTTCGCACATGAATCACCACAACAACTAACTTTTTAAAAAATAAAGGAAATCACCAGATATAAATTCTCCTCAGTTCATTAAGGGGGGTATTTTATTCAGTGAAAAAAGCCTTGAAAACAAAGACTTACTTAGCTAGCCATCTAATACTAAATAGTGATTAATTTTCTACTACCACACTCCCTATTAGTATTACTCCCAAATGTTCAGTTTAATTTAAGTACTTTCTGATTCATGAACAAGGGAATAACATACAGCTATAAAAAGGTAATCCAATCCTAAAATGGCCTTAACCCCCATAATCTGCACTTCAATGGCAAGGGAAACTGTATAGTTTTGAAACTGTAATCAAGATTTTTTTTTTTTTTTCAAACACACACACTGGAGCTGTCCTTTGCTCCCATCACTTATTAGATTACAATAAAACGACCATGTTCTCTTTATGGTGGGAACACAGCGACCCTGGGGTGATTTATAATCTTGTGAAACCCTGTCCACACTGCTGACCAGACTGTTTTTTTTTTTTTTGGAGGTCGCTATCTGTTTCTTCAACTGATGTCTTCCTGCTGTGACAACACTGCTGGGTAGCTGTCAGCACGTAAGTATTTTTCAGACTATGTATTATCTCTTCACGCACTTCTTGTAGGTTTTTGTTTGTTGTGGGTTTTTTTTTTTCTTTTTGAAAGCGTTTCTGTCTTCAGTGTTTAGACAGAAAAATGGACCATTCTAAGAATGGTTCTAAGAACTTCTCTTCAGTCTTATGCCTAAACCAGAGAGAACAACTAAACAGAAAAATATTTTAGTGGATCTCTTAATGACAGAAATAATACTGTTTCTTCTAAACTTAACATGTTACTGTTGACTACATATCATGCTGCAGTTGTTCTATCACAAATGTTTTTTCACTTCAGGAACAAAATGTCTGGAGTATTCCCTGATGAAAGTATTTTACATATGAATTAAATGCAAGTTTTGGGAAGCATCTATCAAGTATTTTTAAGAGGCAAAAACAAAGAGAGAAGCAGAAAGAACCAGATAGTATACAAACATTGCAGTAGAAAATATAAAGATGGGAACTTGCAGATACTGAAATAAATGCACAATTTTCTAATTTATTAAATAATTTAATTAATAATTTAATAATTTTCTTTTTTTGTGAAATTAAATGCACATTGATAAAATATTTTTGAACTTTCTCCACCCTCATCATGCTTGCTCTAAGATACTGTTATCTAATTCAGTCTAATGGAAAGCATTGCTAATTTTACTATCTAGAAATATTTTTAGCAATATAATTTAAAAAAAAAAACCCTAACTTTATATAGTGCTTATTCCTTACACATTTTAAACCACTGCGTTTTAAAAATAAACATTGATAAAAGTGTATAATTTTATGCTTCTCCTAAAATACGCAAATATGCTTTTGATTTAGACATTCAAAAATTAATCATTAAAGATAAGTTAATTAGAGCCAAACAGTGACTTTGCTGTGATCCCTAGGCTAAGACACGCTTGTACAACCTCAAGTGAAAGTTCATGATGATAACAGCTACCCTTTGCCATCACTTGCCCATGCTATGTCAGGAATTCAGTAAATTGTCCTGGGTCCCACCCTGTATAGCACAGATTACATGCTGCCTTACTTTGGATATTGAATAGAGCATTACAGATGCTGCCTCGCCCCTGATTTGACTGTCTGCATAACAAAAGCTTCAATTTGGTCATAATTAGAACTGGAATCATTAATAGCAAAATTTGCACTGATCTGAATGTTGCAGGGTTTGTTTTTTGAAGCAAATGCTTCACATAATATGTACTAGATAGCACCCTTTCCTTATGCAAGTTAGTGGCATTTCATAACAGCTTTCAGTGGAAGTAGAAGTCAGGTACCTATCACTTGAAACAATATTAGATAGCTACGAGTAAATACAACAGGTAACTGAATTATGCGCAAAACTTCCACAACTTTCTTCATATGATACACTCCAGCTAAATATATAACAATTTTTTTACTGAAATGTAACTGTTCAATATTCTAGTGAAGACAACAAAATAAAGCGTTTCAATCAGATGTGTTTGACAGTTTCTTCACCTGTCAAATATCTGGTTTAGGAAAATAGAATTACATGCAGTCTTCACAATATTGCACTTGATATTTAAAAATTAAATAGGCTCATGCTGAAGTTAACACCAGCTATTTTTTATTGTTTTATTCATCACTGTTAGCTATTTCAGAAGGATAAAAAAGTATTTCACTTCATGGAGATAAGGACAAATTGATAATTGTAGCAAATAAGTCAGGTTGTCCTTTGCTCTCAAGGAGGTAACCTACTGTTTCACTCCTCTAAGGACTTGCTTAATAAGATGAACAAATTCTCAGGGAAAAAAAAATCAATTAAATTTTAGAAAAATCCCCTAGGATAAAGTTAGTTTGGCAGTCCATGCATTTCTCAATCATTACTTCAGTTTTTCTAAGTAATACATTCTTGCTGCATGTTTCTAAGTAGTACTTCTTTTGGTAAAAAAGGACTCCGAGAAGTCAACTTTAACAACCAATGCTGAATCAGCAAGGGCTGCTGGATAAAAGAGGGGTTAGGAAGTAAGATATCCAATGGATGCAGAGAACACCATTAGAAACAAAGTACATATTCCTAAGATTGCAAAGGGAAAAGTCAGTATGAATTGCTAATATAAAAAGACCTTTTATAATGGACTGTTCACTTATTAGTTTTTCTCACCAGGCCCTTATGGAGCCTTTGCATTGCAGTATATCCTGGGGGAGTGGAGAGGTTATGCATTCATTCATTTGTTCTGTAAACTACAAAAAGCCTTCCCAATCTGCAGTCATGAACCAACAAATCCGACATTCCAAGGACAATCATATAACAAAACAGAAAAGCCAGGAATAGTTTTCCTTAAGCACCCTTCATCCTATTTGCTGTTGATTTAATTTAATTTTTTTTAAACCAAAACCTCTTCTTGCTCATTAATATGCAGAACAGTAACAAAAATATATCTATTTTTTTTTAATCTATTGAATTAATCACTGTCTCAGATTTCCCGGCAGGTATACTTCTGTATAGCAGCCCTAGTCACTAAAGCCTGAATGTTAATCCCAACAGACTAGCCC
This sequence comes from Donacobius atricapilla, assembly GCA_013397315.1. Classification (NCBI taxonomy): domain Eukaryota; kingdom Metazoa; phylum Chordata; class Aves; order Passeriformes; family Mimidae; genus Donacobius; species Donacobius atricapilla. Next base: position 452,107 of record WBMY01005669.1, read on the forward strand.
AACATAAATTAGTAAATTACAGCAAACTCATCCAAAATTTCCTATGCTCTGGATTAATAAATAGACAAGTAAGTTCTGTATATATTATCCCTTACATCTCAGAACATGGCTGCAGATTGGCTACTGCTGTTACGTAGATGCTATGCGTCAGTCTACTTATGACCAGCAAGGTCAACGATGCAGGAATGACTACAGCATTTTGAGAGCATATCAACTAAACGGGCAAAGTAGATAAAATTGTATTTCAATCCAGAAGAAAATAGAAGTGGCTATGCTTATTCAGAGAACTCACTAAAAAAAAAAAAAAAAAAAAAACACATG
>WBMY01005669.1:452441-482016 GCA_013397315.1 Donacobius atricapilla
AAAAAAGCATGCATTTACAGCACATTTCACTGGACAAAATCTGCATACAGTCATGTAAAGTAGGATTCAGGTGCCTGAACAGGTATGTAAATTGATTTTCATCTCCATGGGTTATTGTGATGGCTTCTATGAAGAAACAGATCTCCTCAAAGTCACTCACTGTATCTGTCTTTACAGACGTCTCACACTGAGCGCTCCTAGGCACAGAAGCACCTCAAGTGGCACTAGATGCTGATGTTTAGGCAATTAGATTGAGGTCAACTACAGTGGGATTAGTTGCCCCTAAACTGAGACATCTAAATTCATATCAAGACTCCTTCAATAGTTAAAGGAATAAAGAGTGGCAGGTCTAGAAAGCAATTCATCTTGACTATCTTACCATATACACTGAGGAAAATGAATGGTTTTTCTGGAGGTGCTCATACCTCTCCACTTGACTGTAAAGGGATTGTACCTCAAATTAGAAAAACTTTACATATCTGAGACTAATGGACTGTAATTCACTCTCAATCATATTGCTTTAAAAATATATTATGCTGCTTCTTACCTACTGCATGTAAAGGAGGAGTGTCTAAAATTAGGTATCTAGAAAGTGGTTGTCTAAGCTCCTATTATTGTCAAAGAAGATCTAGTCAAAGAAGGCTAGAAAGCTATTCAGTGGAGCAAACGTAGGTGTCTGCCTTAAAATAATGAGCCTTCCTTTGACTGCATCAAGTAATCCACCATTGAGTAAACCTTGAGTTGAATTCTTCCCTATGAGTTTGATTGACTGCCTGAATATAGGAGCCTCGTGCCATCTGCGATGCCCTGAAGTATCCAAGACATGCAGAGGAGCTGGCAGACTTGACAAAGGACCTGGGAAAGACATGCACTCCTCTGAACAACAGCTGTAAAACAGATAAGATACCCCCGGGCCGTTCAAATGCATCTAGATGCCTGTGTTTATGCAATTGAATCATGTTCTACAATTCCAAACAGCAAGTTAATTTGAAGTAGCTAGAGCATTATAATGATATGTTAGCTTACTTGAAAGTAACTTCTCCATGTACAAGTCCTTGTTGGTCTGAAATGAGTGACTGGAAAAGCTCCTCTTGTCAAACATACAAAACCTTATTCCTTCAGACACTTAACCCTGCATTTCTACTGTATTCTGTAATAACCTTAGTAATAGTTTTTTATTTAACTGTGCTCCTAAAGTAACATTTTTATTTGGACAAATATACCCACATTTTCAAAATGAATGGAAGTGTATGTGTCATACAACAGCTAGAAGAAGTGAAGAAAAACAAACTCCATATGTTTTTACATAAAATCTATTCTTTGCATACAGCACATTTAATGCTTTCTCCATCATTATCACAAAAGTTTGAAATATTAGAAGCTGTTAAGATTTTCAGATACTCCACCTGACAGCCACCCCATATTGATAACCACAAATTTGTTATTCCTCTGAAGGTAAAGAATAAGAAAGCCTGCCATAAAAATTTGTTCTGCACAACCTTCTGTGATAGACAATTTAGCTGTTGTTACATGTTATTATTCTGTCAGTAACAGATCAGCTAGAAGAGGTTTTCCATATATTTCCCCACCATTCCTTCCCTTTACCTCCAGTTCTTACTCATCTAAAGGTTTTCATCCCTTGCTATAAATCACATTAGTTCAACTGTTTGGCTGGCTGTGTTCCAAAGTCAAGTACATGAAATGAAAGGGGGAAAGAAACCTCTAAAAGTATGAAAAGTATTGAGTCAGCTGGATTTGGATCTTGGTTTGTTGTTGTGGTATTTTCTTTTTAAATACAATTATTTCACTGCAGCAGTTTAGACAGCTAAAGAAGGAATTGAATCAATGCAATGCACAGGGCAGGATCATTGGTAGGAACAGGGAAGGGAACCACTGAAAATAGCTGCCAGGTGAACAGTAACATGGAACCACTATCTTACTTCGCATCTAAAAACTACATTTGAAAAAACTTAATTCCTGACGTAGAGAACACAGCTGACTGGACCAAGAAATGAAAATATGAACCTAGACCAACCAACAATAGCCCATTTTTTTCCTTAAAAAATAAATACAATTTTAAAAGATCCATACTTTTGGATGGAGAAATAACTACCAAAAACTAACAGGCCTAAGAGAGTACAGCGCATAAGTTTTCCAAGCTGCAGAGACTGGTGATCCTGTTAAACCCAAACAAAGCTGGCACATTTGGGATACTGAGAGCCTCCCATTTCTGCCCAGAACACCAGGCATCACCAATCAGCTGGTTGTCCAGGAGGCTGGTGGTCCCTATGCACAGAGACTACAGAATCCATACATGTGATGAAACACATGACTCAGAGGTCTTCTGAATGGAAATCACTGAAGTATCAGTGTCATCTTCCACTCATGAATGCAGTTTGGGTTGGCTTCCCAGCTGTTGTTCCAACCAGTGAGAGAATATGAGAATGCACTGTATGAACAATTAGCTTCTACCAATAGCTTCACTCTACAGCTAATTACAGCTAGAGGAGTAAAAAATAGTTTTAAGAAATATTGGTCATGATCAGCATCTTCTCCTGATGTGATTTTCTATAAGGCAAACGCAAAGACTGGTGTGAAAATCAAGGATTGTGTTAAATGGGAGTTACAAAATCAAAGTACTCCTGGGAACACCAACTTCAGATGTTCTTCATGACTGGCATTCTCAAAACTTGATTCCTCCTCTGATATTGTAGGATCTTTAATATATTTCACATGTCTTGAGGCAGTTTCCCTCATCTCACGATTCTGCTACACAATATGTTGGTTAGGTTGAAACTTTGCTGTGAATCAAATGGAAAATAATTGGTCAGCATTGCTAGTGATTTTTCTTTTTTAAATCACAACCCATCTTTATTTACCCTTAATACCGCAAAATCCCAGCTCTGGTGAATAAATGCCTATTTTCTAGCCTATCTTTCCATCTTTAAGACACAGTTTTCTCAGAACTGGAGTCTCATGAGGCTAGTCTAGTTGATCTTCAACAACTAATATTTTCCCATGGTGTTTCCATGTTCATGACCTTATCCTGATTTCTAAACCTGAATGCCAAAAAATTGCTAAACATTCATTAGACACAAGAGATGATGTTCAGGATTGGTGTTCTACTAACTTTGTTCAGGTTTCCTTTCACATTAAAAAAAAGCCCAAAACACACCATAACAGGAATGTAGCTATCTAAAATTGTTCAAATCTAAGAATGTGCTTCTACAGCTTCATTTAATCTACATTGAGGCCACCAATTTACAGTGTTCTCTTCCTCCTGTTCCAACATATGTACTGCCACCCCTTCCTCCACAAAGGCACTAGAATTTGTAGTAAGACACTTTGAATAATTGGTCTGAGCAAAAACTAGTCCTTCCAAAGAGGGGGAAAAAAAAAGTTTCATTTTCAGCTGGTCTGAGCAGGGAAACAACCTGCTTATGCTATTCCTGTTTAATTGGAACACTATTGTTCAGGGACAGTGGAGAGTTCTTAACCTTGTCTAGGAGAAATGTGTTGCAGCCTGTCTCGATCTACATAAAATGAAAATGTGGTTATATCAGAGCATTCATCTCACTTTTAATTTAGCTTGCATAGGTGAGAATATTAGTGAAGATACTGCTGCACTGCCTTCATCAGGAGTTGGCAACTGTAATGCTTGGTACAGGCTTTTAAAGGGACAATACTCAAGCTCCTAGACCACACTGCCAGACCTCCACTGCTCCTGTTACAAATGCTGGCAAAGTTACTGGCTCCTGCTGCAGTCACACTTACCTTATGCTGTGAAAACATACCCTTTTAGTGGCTAATTTTTCATGGGTACTATCACTATCACACACTATTCTTGCTCCCCAAATGCACATTCTTCCAGTGATGCTCTAAGCGCAAAATACAAAAGCCTAAGTTTCAAAAGGACCACAAATTTTTATGTCTTTACAGACCAGGAAAACAGATTTAATCTGCTTGTGACTCACTTCTCTCATTATCTTTAGAGAACTGGCTCTTAAAGAAATTGTAAGACCCTGACTTTACAGTTGAAAGAATAAAAAAAATCCCTGAAAAAACCCAAAAACTTTTGCCTAATTTTTCTTATGTTTCTTGAGTTGCATGTCGGATAGACTGTAAAGAGAACCCAAATAGCTGGATTTCAAGAATCTTGCCTTCAATACAAAGCTTTCACTTGCACAAAAAAGGATACAGCATAATCCATAAGTTATTTTCTACGACGCTATTCAGATTGTTTTCATTCAAATAAATGTGCCCATTTTAAATCTGAACCTGGACTACAGCTCTTCTGTAAAACACACTGAGAACCTCAACAGGGCATTCCTCCCAAGTGCACAGCTGTAGTAACTATTAACTCAGGTAGGAAATGCAGTAAGTGAATCAGTAACAATTATGTTTTGTTGGGGATAGGACCTGTATTACATACACTGAAACAACCTCCTGGGCCGAGAGCCCCAGCTTCTTGCATGGTTTGCTGCTGTTCATCACCAGATATGCTGTCAGAAAGCAATACTGCGATGCAACTCAAGGTACTGAAGAGCAAATAATAAGCAAAGTAAGTTATTTATTTCAGGATAGGTAAATAGTCTGACTTTATATTCCACAAATAACATAGAATCATGGAATCATTAAGGTTGAAAAAGACCTTCAACATCAAGTCCAACCTTTGACTGAGCGCCACCTTATCAACTAAACCACAGAACCGTAAGTGCCACATCCAGTTGTTTCTTGAGCACTTCCCAGGATGGTGGCTCCACCACTGCCCTGGGCAGTCCATTCTAGTGCTTAACCATCCTTTCAGTGAAGAAATTCATCCTTATGTCCAACCTGAAGCTACCCTGGCACATCTTGAGGCTATGTCCTCTTGTCCTCTCACTAGTTGCCTGGGAGAAGAGACCAAGTCCCACCTCACTACAACCTCCCTTCAGCTTGTAGTGAGATCTCCTCTGAGCTTCCTTTTCTCCAGGCTAGACAACCCCAGCTCCCTCAGCCATTCCCATAGGACATGATCTCCAGAGCCTTCCCCAACTCTGCTGCCCTTCTCTGGACACACTCCAGCCCCTCAGTGTCCTTGCAATGAGGGGCCCAAAACTGGACACAGCACTAAAGGTGTGGCCTCACCAGCCCCAAGTACAGGGAGACAATCACTGCCCTCATGCTGCTGGCCACACTATTGCTGATACAGGCCAGGATGTCACTGGGACTCTTGGCCAGCTGGGCACAACTGATGGTTCATGTTCAGCTACTGTTAACCAGCACCCCCACTGGGCAGCTTTCCAGATACTCTTCCCCCAGCCTGTAGCACTGCATGGAGTTGTTGTGACCCAGCTGCATCCTCAGCCCATTGATCCAGCTTGTCCAAATCCCCCTGCAGAGCCTTCCTACCCTCCAGCAGATCAACACTCTCCCCCCAGGGCTGGTGTCATCTGTGAACTTACTCAATCGTCTCTTTCAAATCATCGATATTTAACAGGACCAAACCCAACACTTAGCCCTGGGCAGCACCACTGGTGACTGGATGCCAACTGGATGTACCACCACTCACCACAGCTTTCTGGACATGGCCATCCTGCCAGTTCTTACCCCAGCAAAAGGTGCAGCTGTCCATGCCATGGGCTGCCAGCTTTTCCAGGAGAATGTTGTGGGAGACAGTGTTAAAGGCCTTACTAAAGTCCAGGTACCCACAGCCTTTCCCTCATCCACTACGGGTGGATCACCATGTCATAGAAGGAGATCATGTTGGTCAAGCAGGACCTGCCTTTCCCAAACTCATGCCGGCTAGGTCTGATCACCTGGTTACCCGGTACATGCCACATGATGGTACTCAAGGTGATCTGTTCCGTGACCTTCCCCAGCACTGAGGTCAGGCTGCAGGTCTGTAGTTCTCTGGATCCTCCTTACAACTTTCTTGCAGACGGGTAACCTCCACGGAATGAAGGAGATGATTTCCTGCTCACACAAAACCTACACATACCCCAAGCTCTCCATTTGAAAACTGTTAATTTAATGGTTGCAATTAGTTGGGTCAGACTCTACAAAACAATGAATAAACAGCCCATCTCCAATGACAACATTAATGGACCAAAATTTGGAGATACAGATCTTAGAATGTTTTACTGCTATAACCCTTCCCCCTGTTCCTACACCTCAGAAATGTCATAAGATCTTTCAATATAATTAATAAAAGCCAACATCTCAGAAAAAAACAAGTACCAGTAAGAATCTAAATAAACAAAACAGAAATTTAATAAGAAATTCTAATTCTATAATCCACTATAGCAGTTAAAAGTATTAAAACATATAAACTTAATATCTTTTAAGATAACCATCATCATAAACATAACTGAATGGTATAAACACGTTACAGAATCACAGGATTGGTCAGGTTGGAAAAGACCACAGTGGGTCATCTGGTCCAACCTCCCCACTTAAGCAGGGTCATCCTAGAGTACATTGCACAGGGTTGCGTCCACATATTGCATAGCCAAAGTCTGCTCTTTCCTGCAATTTGCTTACAGACTGTACCTGGTTTTTCATTTGAGAATGCCAAGCGTCAGTCAGATGCTTTCTTACCTTTTTTTGCCAATAATCTCTGAAAATGTTCTAATATTGGACTATTCCTTGAACTTGATTCAACAATTTCAATTAATTGGTGGGTTACTCTAGCTGCAGTAAAGAGTCCTTAATCATGTATTTTATCTCACACTGTTTAACACTTAATATAGCTATTTGCTAGGAGACTAAAGGGTTTTGTTTTCCTTTTGAACACTGGTCCTTCAATGCTGTTTGATCCTGAAAAGTCATAAGATACTGTACCTTAGAGCATAAGCATATTACAGTTATAAGGATCAGACCTGAAAAGTCTGGTGTTGTCTGTACTTCATGTCCCTATCTCCAATCACTTCCTTTTTTACTCCAGAAATAGGAACTATTTAAAATACTTAGAAGAGATTTTTCACTAAAAGTGTCATTCTTCTAACTACTCATTTCACTGGACCCTGTCTTTTCTGGAGGAAAGTCACATAGTACACAATATTTTAAGAGCACTATACCTCAACAAATATCAATTCTTAAATAACAATTTCATTCCAAGAAATAACTTTGAAAATATCATCTTCTTACTGAACAGATCTGCTTTTGGAGAGAACTAAGGCAAATGCTTCCTCACATTACAGTTCAGTTTTTGCCACTCTTTACTGCTGTTAAGCCAGCACAACTAACACAATTTTGCTCATTCTGAGGAGTCCCACCTCTGATTCTGCAACAATAGTACTATTAACAAAGTTCTCTTTGCTCCACCAAAATTTCAATCTTCATTACATCTCTACAGTCCCACTAAACACCGCCACTGTTCAGCAAAAAAACCTATGCAAGCTTAAATAAGGGCAAAATAAATGTTACTCACAATGAGCATCTGAAAGGAAAAAAGGATTGCAACGAAAAAAAAAAAAAAAACCCTGTGAAATATTTAATGAGCTCCAGCTATTTAACTTATCAAAGAGAAGTGAAGATCTGAAAGTACCTACCGAGAAAACAAAATTTCAATATTGTAAGCAGCTGATAAGCATGTAGTAAGCAAATATAGAAGTAAAAAAAACCCCAAACACATAAACAATAAATTAAAAAAATCACAGAAGGCAGAGACTAAGCAAATTTAGACTGGTATGTGAAGAATCACAAGTACTTTAAATCTGAGAAAAGTTTGATTATGCTTCTGAAATATTTAATTAAGTATAAATTATTCTAGAACCTAAAGCAGAAATTCTAAAACTGTGTTGTAGAGACAACGCATTTATTTACTCTCTCTATATATTTATCTTCCTTCTGGCGATAAAGGTATAAGGTGCCTCAACCTGTCTTTCCTGACTGCTTGTTCATACACAAGTGAGTCTCACTTCTTTTCATGAATGCAGAACATCCAGTGCCCTACTTGTAATTTCTTCTTTAATTTCAGCAGTATCTGAAGGAACTCCAAAAAAACGTCTCTAACTATAAAATTTCCTGAGCAAGAGACCTGAGCTAGCTTCAGAAAGTTAGTGAAAGAGCCATGCTGATACGTTGTTATCTATGATGAGATGAACACACTGAAACAAAATGACAAAAGTGAACTAATGGCTTTTGACACATGGAACCAGCTCATGGAATTATTTGGAAAATGATAGATCATAAAGAGGAGAACAAAACCATATGCATCTTTGTGTACCTCCAGTATTACACTAAGGTGACTTGCCTACACCCCTAAGAACTAGTCTAACTAAGCCAGCCTGGATAAAGAAAGAGTTACAGTGACTTTACTGTGCTGCTGTATTGAGAAAAAAGCATAAAGTAGAAGGAAGATATTTAAACTGAAAATTGTAGGAAAAATGCATTAGATACCTTAAAAATTACCAACTGAAAGTCTTTCATAGTTCATAAACTTAGTAGTGAAAATTAATTTTTAGCTTGTAAAAATAATGATCATATTTTATTTTACATGTGCAGTTATCTGAATTAAGATTCAGGAAAATATTTGGAGCTCCTTGTCACATTTTTAAGGGGAATATTTTGACATGAATGATTAGGAGTATGCATAGGTAAATTCCCTTTTGAACTGCTTTCATACTTGAACTTAAACATCTTTAAGAAGGGATGGAAGCAATTATTTCTGTTCTGATAATCTTGAGAAAAAATGGCAGTTAAACCACAAAAGGCAGAGTGAAGAGTATTTTAAGATTCACAGGAACACTCGCTTATCCAAGGAAATTCATTGTAGCTGATCTAAACCGCATGCTCCATTTCAAATGGCTTATAAGATATCAGAGAATGGCACTTGGTAAGACAAAAGAAGTTCAAAGTCTTAAAAAAAAAAGCTAGCAGAGATACAACTGCAATAAAACTCTTTGAAGCTAGTAAAAGCCTCAAATACAAGCTCATTTAGACATGAATCTATTCTTCTGGAAACCGATTTGCAAACATGAGACGTTTCCAGAGCAGTAACTAAAATACAATATAATTATGTTCCAAATAAAAAGAAGCATTTGATTGTGAGTTGTTTCATGAGCAGGTCTGTGGGCACAGATCTGCAGTGGTAAAAAAAAGATGTCTATTAAAACCAACTATCAAAATATTATCTAGCTTTTCAAGAGCAATCATGAACCTGCAGAATTATTCACTAAACAGTAATGAAGGTTTAATATTTATCTTTCTTACAACATATATTTTCAACAATGGCCACAAGTACAGACAAAAACATTATTTAAATTGGAATCTGAGATAACTACGATTCTTACAGCTACAATACCTTAAAGAACTCATTCTTTCAAAACATGAACCATCATCTGACAATAGTGATAATAAAATAATAATCACAATAGTAGCAGCAATAGTTACAGCAATGGTGAAGGACCGTAACAATAATTTTATTGACTTAAATCTCTCTCCTCCTCTATATCTATACATATAAAAAGTGTTTAAAGGATTTTTTAGCAGTATAATCAAACAACAAAACCCAATCAACTAAATACCTTTTATAATTAAATATACATTATGGATGCTCAACAACTGTGTCAGCTTAGAGGTTAATGGCCAGATCTCCTTGTTTTCACCTGAAGTCCTGCTTGCAGTCACACAAAATGCTCAATCAGTAAAGAAATTTAAAGCATTCCATGAGAAGCACAACTTCAGGAGGAAAAGGGAGTCATAGCAGTAGAAAAATACATTGTTACTACAAATATAAAATATGGCAACTATATATATTCACACTTTTCATTAAAATAATTCCTAATTTCAGTGACCAGTAATCCTGACAGGGGCCTTGATCATTTTGAATACAGGATGTATGGAAATTAACATAAATTCAACTTGTCTTTGAAAGCTTCTGAGGAACAGTTGCTTGGGTAGTGTTCTAATATTGACCTGTCAGAAAAAAAAAAGCTAGAAAACGCAGACCTGAGCTGCTCAGTCTCAGCCAGCAAGAGAATCACAAGCATGTTTTTTTCAAAAGTGCTATCCCAGAATCAGCCTTTGAATAACTGGCATATTTAGTATACCTCAGTAAGTAAACAAAATTAGGTAAGAAAAAAATATATAAAATATTCTAAAAATATGTCAGCTTTTTACTTGACTATTTTTCAAGTCCCTTACAAAATGGAAACAGAGTGGTTGAGCCATTTTTGGTCAGGTCACTCCTCTCTACCTGAAAGAATTATGAAAAATGCAGATTCATTGAAAATGCAGGAAGGTGGGGATTCCACCTGTTAACTCTTTTACATTCCAGATCATCATGTGTGCCAGGTAATGCAAGTGCTTTAGTAAATTGGTACTGGGATCTTCTAGGGAAGCTATTTGTTTCAGGCAGAAGGGTAGTACACAGTCTGTTAAATCCAGGGGCATCTTGCTTTTTCTTACACATTCACTGCACCGTAAAGACCCAAGCAATCTATATTCTAGGTATCTGTATTGGTTTGGCATGAATGGTAGAAAAACCAATCGGTGATCTGCTTTGGAACTGACAGCCAAGTTGGCCAATCAGGTAAAAAGTGTACACCCCTGGGGACACACGGCTTAAATACAGGAATCTTGGGAGATTCCTCCCCTTTTTCGTGGGATCTGGCCGAGGTAACATCGTGGCCGTGCCAAGGCTGGCCCTGCAGGAGCTGAGCCAAGCTGAGCCGGGCCTCTGAGCTCGGCAGATGCCGCAGAGAGGGGGAAGGAGAAGCGCGGGCTCGCCCCAGCTCCACACCCCTGTGCAGGCGACTGTCTGCGCGGTGCGGCATCCGGGGGAGGAGAGCGTGAGAACACTGCTGAAGGAGATGGCCCCAGCCCCCTCCTCCAGCCCCCGGGTCCCCGGGGAGCAGCACCGAGCCCAGGCTGGGCTAAAAACGCACCCCAGAAGACCAAGGGGGAGAAAAGGACAGAAGACCCACGCTGCCGTTTCTGAGCTTTTTCTGCAGCTTGTGGATCTGAGGCTTTCAGAGATGCCGCGGCTGCGGCTGAGACCACGTGGCGTGTGCATGCCCAGGAAAGTTCCTGAACATTAACTCTTTCTTAACACCGACTGAGGCTGTTTCAAACTCTACCCCTCATCAAAGAGAGAAGAAAGGCTAAATCGGAGGTATGCAAAGGGATAATATGAAGATATCAAAGCCAGTAAAGAAAGGATGACTTCTTAAGTGGGAAAGATGACAAGTTGCCTTAGTTTTGGGCTTTAAATCTCCTTAATTCATGGTAACAGACTATAATTTTCCTTTAAGATTCGTGGAATAAAAATGGGGAGATTTTTTTTTCCAGATTCTAGCAAGGGTGTCTGATTTTTACTGAGTGGACATTTGAATTAGAACCTATAATATTTGAATTTTTCTGAATGGATGTTGGATTAGAAATTGAGCAGTGATCCTATGAGATGTTTTGAAGCCTTGTCACCAGTGAAGAATAAGAAGTCCTTTATTGTGAAGCTGTGCATCTTTAAAAGGTAAAACCCCATGTGTAAGTCCACAGCCCTTATGCGGCCATATGAAAGGCTGCATTTGGGAAGCTCACGGATGCAGTGTCGGGCGGGCTGTGTTTGTGGGAACTGGAAGCCACAAACAGACTGTGTCTCTTGTGGAAAGTTACCAGAAGAATCAGGAGGGACTTGTCTCTCTCAAAAGACTGAATGAAAGACTATTTTATTAAGTGCTACTGACTTAAGAGTTCTGACGTTTTGTCTCTTTGCATTGTTTCGTGGAAAAGTAGATTGTTGCTAGGGAGGAGGTGGGTGTCTTTGAAAGGGTTTTGTGGTTGTTTTTTTTTGTTTTGTTTACCCTTTAGTGTATGTTAATAAATCTGTTTCTATTTTTAAGTTGAGCCTGTTTTGCCTTGCTTTTAATCCTATTCCACTAAAAATGAAAGTTAGATCCCCACACTACGTTTCACAAAACAAATTTGGCGAATGTGATTACCACTACATTTTTGGCGTTTCCGCCCGGTTAGTGAATTTTAACCTATTACAGTATCCCATGTAGCAGAGTGTTTAAAGATTAACATTGCAACAATAAATATGAACCACTAAAAGCTGCTGAATATTCAGCACTATGTGAAAAAGTGGCATTTGTTCCTGTTAAAAAATGTGCTGATGTTTTTAAAAGATAGAGCAATGCTCAACACCTTTCATACTGGATGGCATACCCAATTCTCGACTTCACAAAACAAAAGACTTATCACAAACATCCCTAAATCTCCTGACATCTTCAGAAATTCAGACAAAAGACATTCTTCTCAATTGTTCATCCTAGTAAATCTCAGACATTTCAGTGTAGACAAATGCCAAAGGAAAAAAAAATCAATCAAACAATTAAAACAACCTACTAAATTTCACTATATAACAAAGGAGGAACAGTGTGTGTTACATAATTTACAAAAATAGCAAGACATTATCATAAATCTTGCCGACAAGGGAGGAGCTGTAGTTCTTTGGAACTGGGATCATTACACTAAACAGGCAGCAAAACAAATGGCAGAACTGCATTACTTTAAAATGCTCTGGTTTTTTTTCATCCAGAAGTTGTAAAGTTATTTCTATAGCATGAAATTCCATGTAAGATGTATACAAGTTATAATGATACCAGAGTAGGGGAAATGCCAGAATTCACAAGCCAAACAATGGGACACCCTACCACAGCAAGGTGCTCCCAACTTCCTGAAAAAGTAGCTGTCTTATGGTGACTTGGCATCAAGACCTATGCTGAAACCCTATGAACATATATATTGCCTTCTTTGCAAGCACAGCATACCTTAATGAACATCACTTCCAGCAGTACAAAGTACCTTCTCTCCACTGTGGAGATTTGGTGGTATATAATATTACCATCTTGATACAGAAAGTTAAGCAGTTAAGCCCCTTGCAGTTCAAAATACCCCATAATGTCTACAAACCATTACTGACATCAAAAATGGACTAAAAGAATTAATATTTCAGAAATTCATTAAAAATTAAGAATACTCATTTTTACAAGTTCCTAAGTTTAGCAGAGTATGTTCTTCTGCCAAATTGTTTCACATTTAAGGAGAAGATTTTTACTCCCATGAAAATACTGCAAGCCGTAGAACTGAACCACGATTTCTTATCTTCCTTAAAAAGGAAATGGATTGCATGTATCTTACAAATTCTTATAACAGGAACTAATTCTACCAGCAGCAAGATATACTAGATATTCCATATACTAGCATTTAGAGCACTACATCTAAAATATTTAATAGAAGAAACTTCTCATGCCTTATTGAAATGTTCTACAGTAATTCCTGGAAAATGCTATTTAAACACCATGATAGACCTTAATTCTGAAATTCATGCATTTCTGCGGTTTGACTGTGAAGAAACTGGAATGTTTTTAACCCAATTTCCAGCACTACAACTCCTAAATTTTAAACTCTGAGAAATCCAACTCTAGACCAAATGCTTTTGACAGAAGTTATCATTCTTCATCCCGGTGAAGTGATAGTGAAAATAGAAACAACAGGATAGAAGCCAATCTTTCAACTCAATATTCTACATCTCTCCCTCCATGAAACCTTCTAATCACATCAATACAACTCCAAATCCTGCCTTCTTCTCTAAAAGCCTCTTTTGGTTATTGCGCAGCTTCAGAAACAAGATTGGTCCATAGGGCAGCCCTGTCTTGCCCATTATTAGCTACTTCTATCCCCCATACAGCTGAAATCCTTCCCCAGATGTGAATGTCCTCCCCCCAGCTACCATTCCCCATTTAGTTCACATTGCCTGTGGCTGCTGCAGGTCTCCAGGGTGCACTGCTGGGGAATCACAGTTTTGCCCTTCTTTCCTTGCCCATTAGGCACCAGAAAACACTTCACTGACGGTGAAGATTGCAGGAGCCAGCACTCACAGACGTAGCCAGGTATGACAGATCCTTAGGCATGGGTATGATAAAAGGGAAGGGGAATACTAATCAAGGATACTAATCCTACTTTATCCAACAACCACCTGAAATCAGTACTGTCTGTATTGTGGATAGAGCTAGCAGACAAACAAAATATTGGTATGTCTGTTAAAGAAAAGGCACGTGGAAAGAGCATATGCATAAAAATAGTCTTCAGATAATTTCCAGAGCTCTGTCTGTAACACCAATAAAGCCATCAAGTATCTCTTTAGACTTAAAAGATACCAACTTCTACAAACTGTTGTCAAGTAAACTTGACAAAAGTTTCCAGATGATGAAAACACAGTGTAAGGATACAGAGAACTTTGGTTTTCCTACGAAATTTTGTCCACCTACATAGCTTTCCGTTTTTGTTCTGAATGGCTCTTGTCATTGCCTCTTTCCACAAAAGAAGGGTACTTTGGGGGGGGGGAAGAAGCAGGGAGGTGGAAACAAATGCCTTTAGAATTCTTGAAGATCAGACTCTAAATAACCAGCTGCAGCAAAACCCAGCTTGCTCTGCTTTAGCCAGACTGAAGGCAACCACAGAAAGAAAACAAGAGAGATTTCTTTTCTTCCCCTCTTCCCTCCCCTTTAGAAGCACTAACAACTTTTCTAGCTTAGCCACTGAAGGAGGAAAGTGATAATCCCTTTGAAATTCAGCACTTAACACCTATACGGTAGGTGATAATTGCTGCATTCCAAGAGGATTAGCGCAGTGGAACCTACTTTACAGTGAAGTCAGACCATTCTGAAGAGAGTGGAGTTTTCCTAAAACCATGCCTACTCAAGGAGATCTTCAGTTTCCCACTGTTTCTGGGTAGACAAGGATCTTGTATCTTCAGATGTGTTTCCACCACATCTGCAAAAAGCCACTCAAGAAACCAACTGGTGTTTAAAAGAGCTAGAAGAAGAGTATTTTTAAAGTGCTAACTAATATAATTTTATTGACATAGCTTGCGGAAAATGCTACACAGACTAACTTCTTACAGACAGTAGAGTATTTCCATCATCATTAACATTTGGCAGGAGTATTGTGAACTAGGTCCTCACAGTAAAACAGTAGTCAGTAATTTATTACTGTATCAGAATCCAGAGGCCTTACACTGTCTGATCCTGCATAGCTATAGCAGATGCAGTCTATACTAATGTTGAACCACTTATAGGGAAAAAATAGTCCCCCAAAAAAAGCAAGAGGCATGATGGGTAGAAGTCCACTCAAAAAAGAGAATAATTCAGGGCCTTCATTCCAGCAGCACAGACTTAGGCTCAACCTAAGTTCCAGAGTTCTTCCACTGTGCAGCACCTCCCAGAGAGCAGAGGTTGCGCTGTAACAAGTGCATTTCTCTCCCTGAATAAGCCAAGATACGCAGGGCATGGAGGATGGTGCACGCCCGTGTCTCACCTTTCTTTGCCACCAGAACATGGCCAGAGGGAGCATCCAAAAGAGGAAATCAATGCTCTACCTCAGACACCCACTCCATTTGTTTTGCAATACACAGCAGGATAGCTTGCCAAGTAAAGTAGATTTCCAAGAGAGAGAAGAAAGTGGCTTCCACTGCCTTCATACATTTTCCTTAAAGATTTTACTCCTCCCTTCATTACAGTTCATCCCCCCCTCCTGTGTTCTCCTTTTAAATACAGCCCTAAAACTGCTGTGTAATCCACAGTTCATTTTCCAGGTTAGGCTCGGGGCACTGCCGTTTGGTTGCAGAAAAATCTCATGGCAGACAGGATGATGATACATAAAATTGAAGACAGGTTCCCCCATCTCCCTCACCTCCATCATTCGTTTCTTTCCCCATAGCCCGATCACTTGTAGCAACACAAACTGCTGATGAGAGCACAGGGTGATCTATTTTCACAAAACATGGGAGGATTAATAAAAGTAATAATGAAGGAGAGAGAGGAAGTGGGGGGAGACAGCATTTTCAACCTAGACCTGATCCTGTGCCAAAAATGGTCACACACAGCTGTACAGGAGTGCAATCAGGGTGCCTGGAGGAAACAGAAGAAAGACAAAATTATCTAAACAAGTCCTGCTATAAAAAAAAAGGCTGTAAATCACAGCCTTACCTCTACAGAAGGAATATAAACAATAGAGACCTTTTCTCTGCTTAAGGAACCATTTATCTGATTCTTTTACCTATCATATTTATGTGATACATTTACTAACACATCACCAACTAATACATGGATTTATTTAACACTTGCTTTTCATTAACTTTCAAGTTGCCGTTATTTCCTCTCTGTATGAATGCTCCAGATATTGATCTCTGCAAAAGAACAACCCTGTAGCCAAATGCCATTTATTTTAAAGGAGAAAAAAAATCAGTAAAAGCTTGATGTGTTAAACTTGCCTATGTATAAATCTGTTCATCTATAAACACATACTAATTTTTCTAAATTTCTCTTGAATTTGTAAAGTATACCTCAAGATTCCTTGTTTCACTGCCACACATTGGTAACAAAGGGTGACCTATTAATGATACTCTTTTCCACATAGCCCTCAGATTCTCTGATCATCATATGTAGCAAGTGAGCACTTAAGAACAATGTCAAAGAAACTATTTCAACATCCAGACAACTTTTAAAACCAGACAACTCTTAGAGTGAAGATAACTCCCAACAGCCAAGTAGATTAAAAATGGTGACTGAAGACAGAATGTTCTCCAGGGCAAATTGCCAATTTTTTTTTAAAGGTAAACTCCAGCTTTTAATTACCATGAACAGTCCTCCCTGTGAGCATTGCCACTGCCTGATCATCTTAAAAAGGAATAAAAATGGCCTCCCACAACTGTGCTGCAGAGTTTGGATTTCCAGCAAGCACAACAGAGAAACTGCAAACTGCTGCCTATAAGCAGAGCTGCAGAAGTTGAACTCTGGTATAACCAAAAGGAAATAATTTTTTCAAAAACAAATAGTGCCACAGTCAAGTGAATATAGAGTTAAATAGGGGTAAAAAAAGTACATTTAAGCCTGGTTACCAAGTTTCCTAATGGTAGTTTTTAGTAGTTACTCATTCTCCTGGTTCTGTAAATTAAATTCTCTACTAAGAAAGCTAAATCGAGGATGATTAATATCTTCTGATTTAACTTCCCATCCTCCCTTAGTTCAAAATGAAGTGAAAGTTATCCTCCGCCTGGCCTGTCATGGTGGGCAATGGTCCAAATCAAGAAAACTGGGTCAAGCATCTTTTAAAGCCAGTATTATATGCTTTAGTTTGCATGGTTATCTTTTTGTTTCTAATACAATACTGTGTCACACAAGATTTTGAATAATACTTTTTTCCTAAGAGTGGAAAATTAACATGATAATAATGAAAACAATATATATCCACTTGTCTAAAGTAATGTCCATAATATGATTATCTTCTTTTTCTCCAATATATATGTCTACTGCAACATTTTATAATTATTAGAAGATACTCCAGGGCATATGTTGTGCTGGTGTACAGCGACTTCTCTGGTGGCTGCAATCATTCAGCCTGTGGACTCGTGAATCACAAAGCACCCACGGCTTAGCGAAGCCTCGTATGACACATGTCATGTCGTATCTCATTGCTTCAGCGCAGTCCTTGTACCCTGTCCGTATCACCAGTAGCCACACACTTAACTACAGATGGGCCAAGCGCTGCTGACATCACACCCCCCAAATTCATCCCTGCTCCCATCCCCACCTATCGAAAGCACAAGACATTTTTCTCTGGGTTAGGTTGGCACCAGACTATTTGCAGGGGTGTCTGAATTTTGTTGCAGGGTAGCTGTGCAGATTTTGCAATTCCCAGCAGTCTTTAGTAGCTGTTTAAACCACCTTAAGTTAGCCGAGCAAGTCATCTGCGTGGGGAGAGTAGCAATGAGTTCCTACATCACACATTCCTGGGAGGTGCCTGCCCAATAGCAGTGGGTACAACCAGTGCTCTAATCACTGTTGAAATAATTGATAGCGCTGTCTATCCACACTATGACAGACAAAAGCTGAAATGTATTAAACATAGCAATCCATCATCCCACAGATGGGTAGCAGGAGCCAACAGAGTTCAGAGGGAGCGACTCCTGCTGCTAACAATGGCTGAAGTACTGACAGTTCACTACTCCTCCTTGCTCCTCACCAGGCTCTTCTCCCAGCTTCCCAAGAACGATAAATGAACAAACAGTCCACTGAACAAGAAGGATTTAAATGCTGTAGACTGCTGATAGCTATTATTCCAATTCAGAAGGTCTACAAACAAGCTGAATAAGATATCAATTCCCCTCTTTAAAAAATAAGAAAAAAAAGAGGTGGTCCCATTAAGGAATTGTGAATTCAAATAAAGTAAGAAACCTCTCCAAAAAACCCACCAAACTTAAAACTGTTAGGTGTGTAAATCTCATCTGAATATATGAGAAGCTGACGAGCTAAATATCTAGCACTGGCAGCTGGCAGCTGGAGACAAGCTACAAACAACAGTGCTCCAAATTAAGAAGTAATTTATGTGGAATACATCATTATTTTAACATGAAGGATACAAAGCCTTAAAAGAGGAACTGCTAGCAGCTTTTAAAGAAAAGTAAGTCAAGAGCAAAAGTAAAGCTATTTATGAAAGTTGATTTTTCTTTCCTGACTTATTTCTTGTAGGACACATGAGTCACACAATATAGCCAAAGGAAAAACTGCAACTGCTAACACCACATTAGTAAAGTATAAAAGGGAAAGACACTTTTCTTAGCATTTCAGCCTTGTCATTTCCAATTTTCTGCTCTTTGGACATGCTTGTATTCAAATTCTGGAACATCTATTCAGCATATCAATCCTAATTAGACAATCTGGGTCTGGAAAGGATGAGAGCTGGGTCATTTGCATAATTTAATCATAAATACTCAGTGATACATATTTCCAAATGCATTTGTACAATTATCTTTTCATCCTTGGGGCAATGGTATTAATATGATTAGGCAATATTTCTGGAAAAAACAGACAAGTATGCACTCTTTTTAACTGCAGCTTAGGGCGATATGAAAAATTAATTAATTTCTGAAGAAAATCAATTTCTGTACGTGACCACATTAGACATTGCTAAACCAAGACACAAAGTCCTTTCTCAATCAGAACATTTTATCATTCTTTTCCAAATTCTGATTGTTATATGAACATTTCAATAATAAAACTGTTAGATTATTTAAATTATCTTAATGCATAGGCATGGAAAAGTGACTATTTCTTCTTCATGTTACCCCGACAGATATGATGTTTTAAAATATGTATTGTTTGACCAGTCAATAGGAAACCTTAGCATTTGGTCTGAACTCATCTTATGTGATCTTTTATTAATGCACATTATACCGATTGAATTCAAGGACAGCAGGAAATAATTCAGCTCTGAAAACCGCAGCTGAAAAAAAAATAGAATGATGCTAACCAAAAGTATTTTAAAATTAATATAAGGTTTCTTCCTTGTTTGTTTTGCTACAAAGAATTAGATAACGTGTTTCTTCAACAGAAGCATACACATTACAAAAATGTTGTGACATATGTGGGATACAGCCAAGCACCCAGGTGGCTAATCTCATTTTTAGAAGAAAGATACTGCTTTGTATGTTAATTGGTGCAAAAAAAAGAAATACATTTATGTTTTTATATGTACCATCTTTATTTCTTCACAATCAACAGAAAAAGTAGAAATTACTGCATGCAAATGTTCAATATTCATTTAATTTGCATGAAGGTGCTTGAACAATTTTTTTATTCTAACAAGCTCATTTTTCATGCGTTTTGTCTTTCATCCTAATCTAGCATCTGTCATTCCTTTTTGAAGTTATTATCGGCCCAATTCCCTCTTGGACATGGTTGCTGGGTGACCGGTATCTTAGCACCCACTTTGACAGGAACAGATGTGAATCTGATCAAGAGATTTCCCATGAGTACCTGAAATCACAAACAACTTTCGGGAAAAACAAACAGCCTTGCTGTCACTGTCCCTCTCTAGCCCTCCTTCCCATCCCTTCCCCCACACCCCCCCAAAAAACAGTACGAGAAAGTTGATGCAGAGTTAACCAGCATCATTAAAACGCATTATTATCTGGCAGGTGAGCTTCCCGAACACCCCTCTAGCTGCTTCTGCCTTCAAACGCCAACTCTCAGCTTTAAGTTTTAATGACCCCCCCTTGGAATGCTTCCAAAGACGACTGTTCGTTTCTAAGGTCACCATCTTCTAAACATTCTCACATTGAACCTGTTTTCGTCACTTGAATGCTCTCATTTAAATCAATGGGATTACTCGTGTAAGCAAATTTCATATGCACACAAGCACCCACCAGTTGTTTTATAACACCTAACTCACATTTTGATTACAAATAATGTTCTGTGATCGCTCCCACACTTGGTTGCCAACAAGCTGAAACTCCAGCTTATGAAAACTCTGCTAGCTATGCTGAGTACCAATAAGGGCCTGCATAATTTTATTACTTTAAATCATCCAACTGAGATGCTATAGGCAATAGGATTCCTTACACAAATCAAAGCTTCCTGCTTGCAGGATTAAGACTTCTATGAACAATCCAATTTCATAGTGACTATATTCACTGCTGCACACGGGACATGGAAAAATAGGAAGAAACAGGAATTACAGCTGTATACTTCTGAAATAAACTCAGAACCATATAAAGCATAGGTAAGGATTTCCAGATTAAGTGTATTACTAAAAAACACAATTTTTTTCATTCCCATTTAACATCTCTGCCATAAGAATCTCGCTCAACATCAAAATCTACAGTAAAGCTTATTTCTTCTTGCTTTCTTTCCCAGGCACTACTCTAAACATAGTCCTGCTTAACAAAGAGAAAGGACACAGTTGTGATCCAAAGACTGAAAATTTGATCATACATATGTAAACTTGTAAGGCCGCATGTGACAGCAACACCGGATAAATTTGCTTTAACATGCTGTCAACCAGCCTTTCACTTCTGCCTCTTCACGATGCTGCTCTTCAGCATGTTCCCAGCCCCATAGCCTCAGGGCTCTTGTCCCTACTGCTCCTGCTAGGGTTAGCAACTGCTCCCACTAAGCATCCTCTGTATATGAAGTTTTCACAGTGCCTCATAAAATACAGCTTCCATGAAGAACTGTACATTTTCATCTTCTTTTTTTTCCAAATCCAGACAGATGTCTGAGGGGAAGAAAGTAACCAGGAGAAGAGGGAAGAGAAAGGAAGAGTTTGAATTTTCAAAGATCTGAATTTCTTCTTTCATTCTGAGTTGTTGTTCTATGATCAAAAAGATAACAAAGGGATTTTTTTTCTCTCTTGTTTACATACAAAGAAAATTTAAGACAAACATTTCAATCACAATGAAGAATTTATTGCCACCTATAGGTGATCTTAAATTTAATTTAATTTCCCTTATTTACTACCAAAATCAGAAAGCAGCCAAAATATTTTATTGATAGGTCAAAAGCCTTAGACTAGTCTGATCTAAACTTACTCTGGATACAGTAAAATTCAAATAAATCTTCTACCCAACTTAAGAACAACAGAATTACAAAAAGCCAAGTAAATAAGAAAACTGTTTGAGCCCCTAATTGTAACTGAACTTCTCTACCTTCCTTTAAAAGTCATGTAGGAACAAAACCATTTGCTGTGTCTTGGAAAAAAATATCCCCCACTCTACTCACTTAGGATATCAGCACCACATAGCAGTCAAACCTGTTGATGGGACACATCTATAATAGATACATAACGGTGATAAGAAATCACCATTTAGAAGACCTGTCTTTGACTTTGCCAGTCAAAACGAGACATGGATAATGTCCTTACAATGATATCTCATGAAACAGTTCGATTAGCCAGACTGGCAAAGTCATGAATGGCTCAACACAAACTGCACAGAAAAATTCGCTGGTATGAGAAACAAACAACCAGAGTAAATAAGTATCTTCTTACTTGTTTGGTAACGCCCTCGTAGCCATTTCTCACCTGCCAATCCCCTTTGCCCAAGCCAAAAAACAAAGGGACTACAAACTCAGGACTAGCCCCCTCTGCCACACCCACACTGGCAAACGGAAAGCCTCCAGCCAGAGATCATCCGCTGAGCTGTTCAGTCGATCTGGAGCGTTAAGATGGCATTAACGACAAAAGCATCTATACTACATTAGTAGTATCCAAATGTGTCACTCGCTCACTAGAAACAGGTAGACTTATGCAGGCACTTAATGCCAATTTCAGCACTGAAAATATATTTCAGGGATTGGAAAGGCTGACTGAGAATAGGAAAATAAGGCGAAAGCAAAGCCTGGAAGGTTTGCACGGCCTCTGTGGGATAGTAATTGCTGAGGCAAACTTAAGCTGAACAGAACACTTACTTAGTTTGTTAAATAAATCAAAATGCAAGCTAATTCTAATTTTAATGTAAAAGTTTGAACTAAAGAACCCCTCCATGTCCTTAAGGGCCCATTATTTCAACTTAGATGGCATAGTCCAACCTGGCAGTATGCCAGCAGGAACACTTGGACAGCATAAATACCACACCACCTCACCAGAGCACACACCCTGGGTCATTTAGGCTTCTGGCTCAAACCAAGGTACCGAAGGAGGAACGCCATGGGAGCACCTACTGATTGTTTTAATTGATTTCGAGATGAGGCAAGATGAACCATGATTTCCCAAATCTCAAATTTTTAGTCCAACTAAGGGAAGGAGAAAGGAAGAATGGAGTCTTGGGAGTCTTCTTGTTAACAGTCTCATTTGGGTAACTCCTTTTGAACCTTGAACCAGTGTCCCATGTTCCAGGTGAGTAGCCCAATATCCACAGAGTTGCTCTCTTCTCTATAGCCCATACAACATGTACTGACTGCAGTCATCGTCTGCCCTATCTCACATGCAAGAAAACAAAGCCTAAGTTACTAAACCAAGCGGAGAGTTCACAGCTTGAGGATTTAGTCCATACAAAACACATTCTATAATGTAAACTTTTTGCAGCTTAATTATATTGAGAAATCATTCGACATTTTGAAGAATTAGAATGCTGAACTGTTAAATATTAGGCAATTGACCCATACTTAATGTACAGTAAGTTTCTAAAAATGTCCTCAGATAAATTTAGTAGAAAAACAGGTGTAGGAGAAAATTCAAATGTGACCCGTAAGGCCCCAGAATTTAGAAATGAATTGGGATCAGTTCATTCTTTTCCCATGGGGTAACTTGTATAAATGTAATTCTATGGTTTCATAAAACCAGGTCAAGTTTCTGTCCCCTGAGGTCCTTTGGCAATTTGAAGCATGGCAGCACTTTTTCCTGGCTACAAGTTCAAATCTGCATGGGTTCTGGATTTCTGAAAGGAAGCGATTAGCCAAGCTAAAAAGATAGACCCATCCTGTTCAGAGCACACCCTCCACACAGAAAACTACTTACAGGGTTGAAACACAATTTCACAGAACAATATTTAGAACTAGTTGGCTCTGCATTTTTCACCTGTAAAAAAAATTCTTTTTCTCTCTTCAGCTGGCACACCAACGAGCAGACAAACTTACCACACAACAATGCCAGCAGTTTTAACTAAGGACATTATTCTTTCCTTAAATGTCAAAAAAGTTCTACTCACGTAGTCATACTTCAGAATATTTCTGAATACATGCATTTTATAACTTTTATTTTATTACTTCTCATGAAATCACTGTATTGTCCTAATTTAAGTATTAAGACATAAAACAAGACTCAATGAGACAAAATCACAGAAGAGGTCACCAGAAAAGATGAAACATCTGCTTGGCAGACCCATATTACCACAGACTCAGCAGCAGAGAGCTAAAGGCAGTGGAGGCTCCACTCCTTCAGGAGCAACCTGAAATTACTGTTTAACACCACATCCCATCCACTGTGTCCTAGAGTCTGACTTGTATTGCAACGAGGCCAGAATGATAATGGATTGATTCTGACCACTCAGCTGAGCAACAATTCCCTCTGTGGAGGACCACACGTCTTCTGGGTCAACTAAATAGACTCAAAGAGCAGAGGAAGTATAACAAAGAAATTCAGGTTGCTTGAGCAAACTTCTCAGTGTGTAAATCTGACGTACAAACTACGGCAGTGGGCTGCTTCTTCTCAAGATAAAATCCACCTTTTCTGCCACTCTATTGAGATGGTGCCAGAGAAGCTCTGAACAAAAAAAAAACAGTTGAAAGTTTATTAATTCTTACCAATGTCCCACCTGTTGTACCCTGAGGTGGCCTCAAGCCAACCCAACAGCTGTGGCTATCCCCGAACATGTTGACTAGAAACCTTATTGATGCCCTCCCTGGGAAATGCTATGGCTCCTTTCTTACATGATTTGCATGCATGCTCCTGAAACAGCTATATGCTGGTAAATTAGTATTTCTAATACATTTGTCTCATAGTTTCTCAAAACTGTATTTTATACACAGCTATATGTTAAATTGTAAATTACTGTAGCAGGAGCTTCTTTTTCTACTACAGCCATTTTTAACATCATATTTCAGCAGCAAATTCATTTCAAAGGGAACCAGTAGAATCACAAACCATCTATAATGCCCAGTAATGTAAGACAAAATATTTTATTACCATTTAATGCTTATTTTTTAACCTGGACTATTAAAAGCTATGAGCATCATCTTAAAAAAAAATCCATAAAAAAACAAAACCAAGCAATCCTGCTTTGTATTAGAATAACAGGCAATGTAACTTGCACCAGAATCATGAAATTAGGCTTTACTGGTGGATACAGACACAGAGAAATAACAAAATCTTATGTGTCACCTATGTTGTAGGAACTGTTCTAAGAAGCTAAGAGAGAAATGTATTAAAAAAAAAAAAAAGAGAACATACGACTTTTCACTTGTATTAGTCCTTATATTTAATATCACCTGAGGTATTTTCTTCCCCCCATGCAGTAAATTACTGTTAAGGAAACAGAAGATAATTGAAAAATGGTTTCAATTCCTTCCCAGCAACCTACCAGTGAGAATCAGCATTAAAATGTGAAACGTGACGACCATGGCACATATCTTGGGAGCATGTATTCCCTTCAAAAAGGGACAGGCTGCATCTGTACTACAAAAATGAATATGAAAAACCCCAGCAGAGGGTTTGAAGCCACAGGTTATACCAAATTCTGATACTCATTCCTGCAAAGATGTTGCCTTGATTTCCTAAAATTAATTCATATGAAAGAATGCCCACAAAACCAAGATTGCATTAAATGCATGATGCATTAAAAAATGCATCATTAATCTATTTTATGCAACAAGCATTCATTTACAGCACAAAACCTCAGCCATTTTTTCAATGCTTTCAAACTGTCCCTGTAAATGCAAGAAAGTATACAGCAATCCAGCTTCCTACCTAAGATGTCAACTGATTCTTTTATAGCACTTCCAAATATATTTTGCATATGCTTGGTTTAAAAGATGCATCTAGGCTATTGAAAGCAACAGGACTATCTGCATTCTTATGGCTTAAAATCACAGCACTGTTACTTTAATGTAAATAATTAAGTCCTACAGGTGACCTTGTCCAACAAAGAAACATTTTTACAGCAGGCCAAGAGACTGGAAACAAATTATATGCTTCATAAAGACAGATAACGTTGTCATCCATTAAAACATGATATAAAAAAATTAAAGTATTAAGTTTATGTTTTTACCCCATTTAGAAAAGAATAATTCAAAAATAATAGCTTTAGTAATGGGGTTTTTTTAAGGAATGCTCAAACTATCAATAAGCCCTGACTAGATGTATAATAAAACTGTACAAACTGTACAAAACTGTATCACATTGTTTGTACTTCTTTTAAAAATACAGTATCCAATACCAGAAAGCAAGTTTTTTTCTGTCCCATATATAAAATCATGATCTATCTCTTTAAAAAAAAAAAATCATTAGTAAGTATGAGAACGGTATGAAATCACAGTATTAAATACTAATAAAATATATCACCTGTTTCCTTTATATTTTGCTTTATATAACTGCTTTCTTTTCTTTCTTACAATCATTTAATATAAAATGAAACAGCATTTCCCTGATGTAAAATTCAAAAATAGTTTCCATCGTACAACAATTCGTAAATACAAGCATATGCTGAGATGTGTCCCAAACAACAACTTCTGTTCCAAATGTAAAATACCCATTACCTGTTTTCAGTACAGCATCATTAACAAGTGCTCTAACATGAACATTCAGAGTTATGAACTTCAACCATGGCATCGTAACATTACAAGTATATTTCAGCTGTCAATTATGCTAAAGCATGTGCAGCAGTCCCACGTACTCCCATTTTTCCCCTTCTCCCCATCCAACTCCAGGATGTAACTCTTGTTATTTTGTCAGTCAGGTAATCTGTATGCACACCTACTGTGCCCTCTCATTCAGTCATACAATCTAAGGAACAAAATGAACGTAAAATAATATGTCTTAACAGCTAAGCTGCGCTTTTTTCAGTATATTTAGTATCACATAAAATTATAATGTGAATAAGAAAACTAAAGCTTTGCTTGTTTTGGAATGTAGGCATAATTTAGCCATTTGGCCAAATCAGAGATTAATGCTATAAATTATAAGGATGAATAAAATTTTGTTACCAAAACATCTGCATATTTTAATGGAAAAAAAATCCGGTTGGTGTGGCAAGGTGCATCAGCAAATTTTAACTGCACTTGCTCCATTGCTCCTGGACTATGGCTAATATCAGCCTTTCAATGGCCATAAAATCCCACTGTTTGATATTTGTAACAAAAAATGTATTTCTTTTTAATACTGAAATAGCTCTCTTCTTCATGATGAAGATGGAAGAAAATATCTAAAATAAATTAGTTTTGGAATAAGCAGGGTATCTTTAAACAGAATAATGAACAGAAAGTTATGTTACGTGTTACCCACACAAGTATTCTCTGGAGTGTGCTATAAAACCTTTGGAATATTTTATTGTATTGAAAGCATAATTTCATTAACACTAACCAAAAAAAAAGCTTATAGTATTTCAGAAAGTTTCTGCCTGTAACTAATAAAATGCTTTGATACACAAGACTTTGATCTTTGCATTCAATTCTGCAAATTGTATTTTGTATATTTATCCACCTGCCATAGGAGAATGTTCACCCTAAATGCAATTATCACAAAACATTGTTTAAAGCAAAGTGAACTAAAATACATTCTGTGATCCATTTCCTAGGTTGCAACTCATGCAAGCAGTTTCATTAGTTTTGGTGGACATATCCTGAACTACTGCTCAGAGTCTGTTTGGTCCAATATCCCATCTCTAAAAGAGACCTACAGAAATTCACGGAGGAGAAAGCAAGTTTTCAGTATTTTTCAGAGTTATCCTTCCCCAGCGTAGTTTCCCAGCTAATCACTATGAATGATTTAGAGTGGAAAATTCCAAACTGGGATGCAACTGGATGGTCAAAAACTGATTCTTCCTCTCATGAAATTGACCGATATTATTTTTCTACTTAATGCAATGGAAAATATACTATTACCCTTTTTCCATTTCTTCTGTTAAAAAAAAAAAAAAGTTAAAACAGTTCACAGTTATTAACAGTCAGTGCTAAGATTCCATATTTTGTGCATTATACTTGAATATTCTTCAGTGCCTGTGAAATGAAACATCAGCACTTGTTAGGAGTTGCCCCTGGCTGAGCACAGTATCAGATAAATAAGTAAAACATAGTGGGTTAAGGATAAAGTTATTCCTCAAAGCAAACTGGATTTTATCATTTCAAGTCACAGACATATCTTGATTCTACATATAAAGATTTTTGGTTTATGTTTCAGGATTTTTGAAAATAATTTAAATGATAATGGAAAAAGAAAAACTCTTCCTTAATTTACACTGCAGAAATTATCTATATATATGAATTAACTCTCTGGATCATAATAGCTTTTTGCAGATGACTCTTCAGCTGTATCGTTTAAATACATATTTAGGCAACTTAAAATTTACTGTCAATTCCTATTATGTCAGTCCACATTATGGCGCTGTTACAGCATGCACATTTAAAGATTATTGAAAAAATTACTGTTCATGTGCAGTATATAATTTGCAAAAGGTTAATCACTATTTTAAAACAATGAATGGAATTAACTTATAATGCAAAGCAGATGCCCCAAACGTTATTTTTAAAACAAAATATATTCAACTTATAAAACAACAAACAGGATCTAAATCCAGTCCTGTTGCTTAAAACCAGACAGGCATCATGGCTGTTTTGGACTCTTCTTTCACTGGCTCATACAATTTAGATAAAACTCTGTAGTTTCTGACCACTCTCTGCTATCCTGCAGCCTTTAATGAATTTTTAGAGCTAAACTTGTAAAGCTTCTCCATGAATAGGAAACACCGGCAATGGTGAAAGAGATATACTTGTACCAGACCAGCAGGGATTGCAGTAACAATTTACTATATTACTTAGGTAGTTCAAAAGGAAAATGTTAAAAATCAATCCAGTGTATGAAAATTCTCTGCTTCGTACACGACTCACTTCAGATGACCAGTCACAGAGATGGACAAAAACAGCCATCTGAAGTGATCTAGGAACAGAGGAAAACAGAAGAAATACTAAGTGGCAGTCAAACAAGATTAGCATTTCCCACAAATATTCAGAACCCACTACGGATTACAGAGTATCAAGCAGGACACCTTGCAAACAAGAGTGTTTTGAGTGCATTTTGCTTTACGGTGCTGCAGAGGGGCAGAGAAGAAGCCCTGGGTGGGCGCAGCAACCCACCAGCATAGCCCACAGGGACACATAGTGGGGCACTTGCTGCGTGTGCCCAGGGGGCTCAGCAACCCCAGGCAGGGGCCTGTGGCTCTAGAAAGAGCGTGGAAGCCTGAGGCTGAACCAAACATTTGAACAGAGGTGGCAGTGGTCTGAGGAAAAAATAAAGCTATCCATATAGCCCTTTCTTGTAAGTAAAGTTGATACAAACCTGACAATAAAACTGTGCTTTTTAACATAAACTACATCTACCAAGAAAAGATTTCTTGATTTAAAAAAAAATAAAAATACATAAAACTTTACTAATATTCATAGCTATAAGATAAAGGAAGAGTTAATCAAATTGAATCCTTGAGGAAGATCATGTGAAGCAATCAGATTAATAAAAGTCCCCCTGCCCATCACTAGCAGGCCCTCACCTCCCTGCACAGGAGCAGTGTAGGCAGCACTTCTCGACAGGCAGCCACCCTTCACAGCACAGTGTTCCCTTCCAAAGTATCAGATACCCTGCCACTACCAGCGACTACGTATCAGATTAAAGGGATAAATAGTTCTGTTCTGTTGCAGTAAGTACGGTCCAAGGATCTCGGCTTTTAAAGTACAATATTTACCATTAAATACATAACGTAAGATAGATACTGAAGTACTGTTATTATGAGCAACCGGAGCCTTGTATTTTGTTTAAGTCTAAGGAAACCACTTCCAAACCTTTTACTCCTTCTTTATAGTTACTACAATTTATCTTCTGGCCTTCCAGAAGTCATCTTTGCTTGTAAAGCCTTCCACATTTCTGCTGATTATATTTTAATAATCTGTGGCAAGAAGGAAGGTCATCAATATAAACCACAGGTACTATATATTTCACATTCCTTCCAGCTGCACTTGCTGACCTATTCATTTAAAGTACCTATGATCTGTACTAACCTACCTGGGTGAGATACTCCTTTAATTAATACAAACAGGGAAAAAAAAAAAAA
>WBMY01005669.1:492794-563425 GCA_013397315.1 Donacobius atricapilla
CCCGCGGTGAAACGTCCTATCGGGGTAAGGAAATGTGCGCCGAGCTGGGGGATGTGGTACGGACAAAAGAAGGTTTAAGCCCGTCTGTGACTAAGTGAGGGTTTGTTTCTTCATTGTCTAAGTGTAAGCTTAGAAAGAGCGGAAATGGAAAAGTTGTCTTTCCCCTGCTGCTCCCCATCTGTCTGAGGAGGTGTGTGAATGGGGCAAGTGTTTCATAGGCAGCATCTTCACACTTGGAAGGGATGCCTGACTGTAAAGCCTTGAAGGGAAATTTGAACAACACCAGATACATTTCTGAGCTTTGTCTTCCACCCCCCCCGCCCCGTGACACTTGAAAACTACAGCAGATTTGTGAGATATTTCCATTAGGCCCTGTTCTTTTCTCAGGTGTTTTCAAGTTGTATTTTGGGGGATTTGTTTGTTTATTTGTTTATATGCATGAGAAATGGTTACTGGGCAGCATTTAGATTTTCTTTGAGACTGTGTGATCTCCTTGATGTGGAGATGAAGAGGAGCTTTGCAAGAAAGGCAACAAACAAGCCTCTGGATAGAAGATACCAAGTGGATAAGCTCAAAATAAACTTTCACAATGGCAGTGAATGTCCCTTGCATTTACTTGTTGTTTGTTGTGGATTGGGCTACTGGTTAATGTTCCCAGTCAGATCCAAACACCTAAAATGATGTCCGGCATAATATAATTTCCTGTGCAGGATTCCCAAAGCTGTAAGAGGCAACTTTGGATTATATCACACACATTGGAGCACAAGTAGGTGATGATGAACGAGATTTGTCTTCTTCTAACTCTACCTTTTAAAGCTTTCAGTAAACAATTGGTTCACATTGTATAAATGTCTTAGGTTGCTAAGACCTTGTTTAGCAGAGAAGGAAAACTCCAAAAATGTTCTCAGGCACCTTGGGCTCAGGTCTAAAATCATCTGGCGGATAAGGAAAGGTAGTCCAGGATTAGAACTTATCTATTCTCCACCTCTATTTGACAGTCGCACCTTTCCTTTATTTGTGCTGTGCATTCTTCATCAAGAATAAGACCCAAAATGTACACCTAAATACTTCCCTATGCCGAAAATTTGTTACACAAACCCATTAATATGGAAGGCACTAAATACCAAACTAGCTGAAAATAATGTGGTGATTCTTGATTTTCTCTACTTTTTCATTTCCAAAAAAAAAAAAAATCCACTTATTTTAAAAAAGGATAACACTTGGCATGGATATAAAACATTTCTAAAAGTTTCTGTGTCTTTATGGTAAGTTAAAGGGGGTAGTAGGGCCAAAATAAGTTCCCTTATAATATTCACAAATTGATGGTGGATAATGGCAAAAGATTTTATTAAGACTGTTTGAATTCACTGATGTCTGTTCCTCTTCAGTGCTCAGTGATTCACTGCAACTGAAATTTATTAATATGAACACTTGCTTTTAAGCTTATGTACTTAAGTCCTAATACAAAGTAAATTCTTGCAATATTTGTACAATAAAAATACTTATAAAGTTAGCAGTTCCTGAATACATTCATAGTTTTAAGTGCAGTTGCAGTTCTATNTGCCTGCATGCCTCGTGCCTGCTTACCAGTGCCCTCTCTCCGTTCAGCTTCAATAAAGTAAAGTAACACAAATGACAGCAGCCCGTACAGTGCGCGCACGGAGCCCTCCGCACGGGAGCAGGGCTTGCCCCGGTGCCCCCCGCCCGGCTGGGCGCAGCGCGGAGCGGCGGGGGCAGCNGCATGAGAAATGGTTACTGGGCAGCATTTAGATTTTCTTTGAGACTGTGTGATCTCCTTGATGTGGAGATGAAGAGGAGCTTTGCAAGAAAGGCAACAAACAAGCCTCTGGATAGAAGATACCAAGTGGATAAGCTCAAAATAAACTTTCACAATGGCAGTGAATGTCCCTTGCATTTACTTGTTGTTTGTTGTGGATTGGGCTACTGGTTAATGTTCCCAGTCAGATCCAAACACCTAAAATGATGTCCGGCATAATATAATTTCCTGTGCAGGATTCCCAAAGCTGTAAGAGGCAACTTTGGATTATATCACACACATTGGAGCACAAGTAGGTGATGATGAACGAGATTTGTCTTCTTCTAACTCTACCTTTTAAAGCTTTCAGTAAACAATTGGTTCACATTGTATAAATGTCTTAGGTTGCTAAGACCTTGTTTAGCAGAGAAGGAAAACTCCAAAAATGTTCTCAGGCACCTTGGGCTCAGGTCTAAAATCATCTGGCGGATAAGGAAAGGTAGTCCAGGATTAGAACTTATCTATTCTCCACCTCTATTTGACAGTCGCACCTTTCCTTTATTTGTGCTGTGCATTCTTCATCAAGAATAAGACCCAAAATGTACACCTAAATACTTCCCTATGCCGAAAATTTGTTACACAAACCCATTAATATGGAAGGCACTAAATACCAAACTAGCTGAAAATAATGTGGTGATTCTTGATTTTCTCTACTTTTTCATTTCCAAAAAAAAAAAAAAATCCACTTATTTTAAAACAGGATTACACTTGGCATGGATATAAAACATTTCTAAAAGTTTCTGTGTCTTTATGGTAAGTTAAAGGGGGTAGTAGGGCCAAAATAAGTTCCCTTATAATATTCACAAATTGATGGTGGATAATGGCAAAAGATTTTATTAAGACTGTTTGAATTCACTGATGTCTGTTCCTCTTCAGTGCTCAGTGATTCACTGCAACTGAAATTTATTAATATGAACACTTGCTTTTAAGCTTATGTACTTAAGTCCTAATACAAAGTAAATTCTTGCAATATTTATACAATAAAAATACTTATAAAGTTAGCAGTTCCTGAATACATTCATAGTTTTAAGTGCAGTTGCAGTTCTATAGCAAGAAACTGAGTCACAAAAGAGTGAAAAAAAGAAAACCACATTTTATCTTTATACTTTGAAAAGAAAAGGAAATTTTTATGGGAAGGCAGTGAATGCATTTGAGTAAGAAACAGATTTAAGAAAATCATAAACATCTAAAAGGAGGTGAATTACAATAATTAAATTTTATCCACACAAAATACTTTTTAGTCAAAATTATATACTAGCAGGTTGGTTTTATTGAAATTTGTTCTTCTAAACATGTGAATATAAACTTAAGATGTAAATTTCAAAACAAGAAAAATGAGCTACCACCATCTGAATTGCTTTAATCCAGCCGGTTAGAAGGAGTTTTAATTGTTGTGCTTTTGCTTAATTACACCCTTCTATCTCACGATCAGTCTCAGGCAGTTCAGGATTATTCTGTCTTCACACGTGAAGAGGAACAGGGCAACTTAGATCCGGAACAAAACTCAGGTTCCACACTGATCCTGCCAGCTGTCTCATGACTTAGTAGCTGCCAAAATCCCTTAGTACATGAGCTCACATTGACACGATTCACCAAGTGTGTAGGTTCCCATTGTCAGCCATACTGACGGAGGCACAAATCTCAGAGCTGCTGTGTTTTTTCTGGAGAGAGAATCCATGCCTAAACACAAGGAGCCTTGGCTTGGGTTCACTGCATTTGCTCAAGCGGACCTTCAAGGAAGGTTAAGCTGAAATGAGGCTGTGTGCTTCTGCGTCCATAATTGAATTCTGTGGTACAGCTAATAACCAGTTGGGCAGGTCATTTCCAGGGTGGGAAACCAGTTTTCACACATCCAGCTTCTATTGTTCCCACAGGACAAGAGAACTAAGCCGGGTTTCTCAAAAGGCAGCAATGAACGTGAGCAATCAAATATGAGGTCTGCAATAATTGTCGTTTCACGGGTTCTTCCTTGGAAAATTTAGGCCAGTTGACAAATGCACTACTACCAGGAGGAAGACTTCCAAGTAGACTCTCTTTCTTATCAAGGAAAATGTGTCATCTTGCTGAGAAAAGGTTTTAAGGGCCGAATTCAACCACACGTGCTGTGGGGCTGTACAGTGTCTTCACTGACAATATCATGGGTTACCCCTTGCTGCAAATGAAGGCCTTTTATTCTCTGCTGGTAAAGTTGTCCTCTTTTGAAAGTGAGACCCCTAAGTAGTTTAGATACTTCTAAAATGTTCTTCTATGGCTTTTACTTTCTGTTGTAATCTGTACTATCTACAACCATATTCAAAACAAACATTTTCTTAACAGCTCTAAGTTTTATTTTTTCCTATCAAGCTGAAACAATTACAAGGAAAATAATGCATATAGAAGTATCTATAATTGAGAAAGTGTTTTCTTGAGTGCTTTGTTTCTTACTGACATAAACTTAGAATTCAGCTTACAGCTTACAAGTAAGAGCTGATAGCCAAATACTTTTAAATACAGTGATAGATAATGGCTGCAGTAAACACAGTTTTGGAAGCTAGGTTTACGCTAGCAAATTAAACTTGCCTGGGAATGTTCCTATGCAATAAAGCCAACTAGAACATATGCCTACTTGTAAACTTCTCCTGTTCAAACCAGGGTAGTAGTAGCAGCCTTCCAGCTGGAAAGGGTCTCAGATGTGCAGCAGCCTCCCTCTTCTTCAAACTGCACCCAGGAATTGGGGTTTAGGATGCTTAAAGTGTACTGAGGGCAATTCAAACAGTTTTACAGTGTAGACCATCATGTTCCACAGAACATTCCTGGCACGAGTGCAAATGTAGCTCGAACTATTCTGTATTACAGTAGCTGTCTTAAAACCTATATTCACACTGAACATTTTTATAGGTAAAAGCTCTTGATCTTGCAATCTTTACATGGGCAACATTCCTATTGACTTCTAGAAATGAAATCTTAAAAGAAAAGTTTCCTTCATTACTGAGGAATCCAGGTTTGGCTTATAATTAGAGAAGAAAAAGGAAGTAAAATTATAACACAGGAGGAGCTAGCTAAAATGCTCCCTAAAACAGTTTTCCAATGGCATTAAAGTATTATGCACAAATACAGGTCCTGCTTAATTAATTTAGCAGCCTAGACTAGAGATTCAGGTTTTTGTGTTCTCATGCTTTTGTGCTGGGTATTCGAAGCTGAAAATGTAAACATGAATGCATTTTCTATAAGAGCTTCTAGAAAAATGTTAGGGAAGGCAGGGCACATTCCTTGCTGGGTTTTGTGTTAGATTCTTTACACTCAACGTCAGCCCCAGAAACCAGCCTGGGAAGTTAAAATCTTCTTGCAACAGGTTAAAGTTGCCTCCTGTTAAATTTATAAGGCTATTTGTAACTTTTATGAATAGGAACATCATAAAAAAAGCATTATGCAAAGGGACCAGTACATTTATTTGTGTGTTTTTCCCCCAGTTAATATGAACTAACACAGTATTGGCCTGTTCAGGAGTCACATAAATGCAATGTCTTGTACTTCCTTCTACAGCTGTAGCTTGTTTTGAATAGTCAGACATATATAAAATGACAGAGTAAAGATTATTCTTTAGAATTTTCACTTTGCCATTTACAAATCAATGATGTTTGCATCTGTCTTAACACATTTCTGAAGTGGCCTGTAAAGGAAGATGGTGTTACAGATTGAGCTGGAAAACAGTCTAGAGAAGAAAAGTATCACTAGTTTTCTTGAGAACCAGCAGATACTATGAATGATATACTTGACACTTGACAAATAATAGCACACAAAAAAAATCAGGAAGAAAATTACTTTTTGATTCAGTCTTGCAGTCAATTGATATTTTTCACAAATGAAAATTTTCAGGGTCAGTTTTGATAATCTAACCCTACAAGGGAGAATAAAATCTTACTTTCTTCCACTTGAACAGCTTTCAGATAGCAATTACTAATTGGAGGTCTGTTAGAAAGATTTATTTGGGAAATGGTTGACTTCCTTTCTACAGCTTGTTTTCCTACAGACAATGTTTTTAGTACTCAGAAACATTTTTAATGACAAATGCCTTAATTACTGATGGAAAGAAAAAGCCCCTAAACTTATGCTCTTTAATTTGTCTCAGCATCTCTCATGTAAACTCTAGCAATCTTCAGTTTATCGCCTCACTTCTGGGGGAGACCGTAATAATGCACAAGGAAACATTATTTCTTGCTGCTGAGTAGCAGTACAAAACTTGGTTAATTAAAATGCCTAGGATTTTGCCTAAAAAGCAAGATCCTTGTGTTTGTGAGAAGTCCGAGCTCCCTTTAAGGCTCAGTTATTTCTCTGATAACCAGCTATTATCTTTTTTTGCAGAAGCAATTCCAATAAGACAAAGGTGCCCTCTGTAGGGGACAGGCTGTAAATGATGATGAGGAGCTGGAGTTTCATATATGCAGAATGTGACAGAAGAGAGAAACTTCCTAGCAGCCTGGGTCTCTGAGAGGCTCGGCAGATTAAATATCATGTACAAATGAAACAGTGCAAAAAAATAACAACCCCCCCACACTTTAAAATAAAGCAGAAAACAATACTCAACTGCAGATAACAGCTAACAGTTTTGCAATAAGCTGCCCCAAAGCTAAATGTAGCACAGTGAAAACCGCACTGCAAGAATCTCCTAAATAAAAGGAAATATCAATTTCCGTCAAAAGAACTTTACAGAAATAATAGAATTCCAAAAGCAACGTTTGAAAGGTCTGTGTAGCATGTACTAAAAAAGTTTACCACAAAGCAGATTCATTAACCATCCCAGACGACTCGCATATTGCTTGCTAAGGAATTGCCTTTGATAGCATGCCCACAGACCCACATTAACTGGTGTGCAGAATCTCTAGTGGCTATTTGAAATTATTTTGGGAATTCTTCCCTCAATTTATAACAGCAGCTAATGCCAGCCCAGAGAGAGGCAGGGAATTCAACACTAGATGTAGTTCATTGCTCATTATTAATTTTTTTAGGCCTCATTTTTATAATCCATGAAGATGACCTGCAGTTCTTGTTATCTTGATTTTCTATGTCTCCTTTTCTTTTTACATTATTTTTAATTTATATATACCCATACTGCTGGAGTAACAATCACATTGCATACAGTGTCCTGCACTACCATGTAATGAACTGCAGCAAGTAGTAGGCAAACCCCTCAAAAATATGATTTATCCTCCATCTCACTTTACTGGAGAGTCAAAGAAGCAGAATGTAGTTTTAGTAGTTAATATGCATTATATGTTGGTTACTACAAAGTACTTGACAAAACCATAGTTTAGAAAGCAGAAATCAGTGTTGTAAATGTGCAGTCTATTTTACTATAAACTCTAAATACACAGCCTGCTTCTAAACATGACTGTAAAAAGAAGGCTGAGCTTTGGTCACCTGTAGAAAAGTTAAAGATAATAAATTTTAAAGGCTTGGATTGGCAAAGGTGTTTGAGATTTTTTTTTTTTTTTTCTCTTCTAGATCAACAGTAAGGGTCCATTTTCCTAGTTCACAACATCACAAAGCCTGACTGCCTTTCAGAAGCAGGATTGAAGGAAAGGGTGAATGTAAACCTATGACATTGCCTTTCCTAAACACAGGTTATGGCCAAAGAGAGCTTGTTCCTTTCTTTACCCCCTGTAGGAAATGTTTGTATGAGAGATGTATCCCATATTTGAGCCATGTAAACATCAGATTAATGCTGTCTTTTGTTTTAACTATTATCTAAATCAGTAAGCTCTTTTCCTTCAATCCGTCAAATAGTGTTGAACCTCCCAGTCTCATTTAAGAGAAGTAATTTCACTGTGCTACTTTTTGATCTTCAGGGCATGCCTCCAAGTCTATTTACATAAATAAATGTACAGGGAATGACTGAGATTATGGAGCTTTGTGAGCTTTTGATATGCCCTCTTCACATCCTGTTGCTTGCCCTGTGAATCAGACCTGACACTTAGCAGGGTATTCACTTTACCTTCTCTCACAGCCAAAATTAATGCAACCTAGAGGACAAAAGTGGGGCTCCTAACTCAATGGGGAATGCTTGTAGATGCTGCCATTCTGTGTGAATGTCCTTCACAGGTCAAATGACATTCTTTTCCCCCAACATAAAGAACATTTATGCTGAAAAATCCCTGGAGTAAACACTGCCTTACTCAGCTTAATTGTTGCATCTTTAATGGAAGTCCATGGTTATATTTGAATACCTGTCCTGAAATCTGAAAGTTACCTCGGGGTAGGTCTCTTAAAAGTCTTTCTTGGCACTATCCAACCATTTAAATAAACATAGGACAAATATCCAAGGGTATATTTTCCTTTTACTAGACATCTTGCTTGTGTCTAAACATGCAAGCTGGAACCTTCTAGTTTATTTTATTGAACCTTCCTGGTCCTTTTATAAGACTGTATTTGCAGTTGCAAAGATATTATTGTATCTTTTGGAAGATATTTAATAGATATGAAAAGCAATGCTTTCCAAGCATTATATTCTTTGGAGTTTTTTCCCCATAAGTTTTCTTGTTTTAGATTTTTCTTTACTACTAGAGGCTGCCAGTTATTCTATGGCAGCTGCTTCCAGACAGTGCTCACACAACCTATCTATGGTTTATGTGCCAGAGACAGGAACCTGGTCTCCATGTACAGTCAGTGATGAGAAGTATGCATATTCAGTGCAGAGATTTGGAACACCAAAACTATAAATTCTAAGCTGATATTGTGAAAAGCATCCTAGGTGATCTGAGGCAGGCCTCTATCACAAGTGGGCTGTAAATATGTCAAGTTCTTCTTTCACTTAAGGTGACAAATCTATTTTAATATTGAATCTTCTTTTCTTCATTTCATCACTCACCGTTTCCTTTGTATCCACTTTTGCTCTTTATCGTGCCATCTTTTACTTGTGGTCAAGGTAACATTTTAAATGCTTTCTCTTTTTTTTTCTATTTTTAAATGGTCATAATCAGTTTTGACTTGGAAAAAATTATGGTAAGTCTAAACACAAAATTTCTGATTTTCTGATGTCTTTTTCTTCCTTTTTTCTTTTTTTTCCCCCTTTCCTTTTTTTCTTTCTTCCCATTAGTTAAATTCAGCTTATTACCTGTTCCTGTAAGTGGTTTGACCCTTTCTTTCCAGCTTAAGGTCATACAAACTGTAAAAGCTGAGTGGCATTGTGTAAAGTCTGAAATATCTGGGGTTTTTAAATCATTCATTTGTATAGTTTTATTAATTTTGCTCAAATGTCCACAGCTTTGATACCTCTACCCCCAGTACTTTTCCTGAATGGCTGCAAACTGTCTTTGTGCTCTGTTGTCTGATATTATATTCCTTGGCCTCAATCCTGAAAAATTTATAATCTAGAGTAATTCTATGCATGAGAGCAGGCCCACTGACTGTTGATGCATAACATTATTCTGGAGTGCATGCATTTTCAGGGCTTGGATAATTGGTTTGATTTTACTGGTCAATCATTGCGAACTATTTGTAATGGAATTTTTATCCAATTCTAGAATTTTTATTTTATTCTCTCTGTAAGCTGTCACAAGTTTTGTACAGCCACATGGACTTGGACATTGATTAGGTGGTCTTAATTATTAAATCTATTCTTCGTTTCCTATTCATGATGATGAGGTCCACAAACATATTAGAGTTTACATGAACTGAATATATTACAGTTTTTAACGTACACACAGAGTTGAGTTTTTAATTTTTTTTTTTTTTCTGCAGTTGAGTAAATAAACAGTAGTTGATTCTCATAGACCGCTCCCATCCCATAACCCTTTCCCATGATAAAAAATGAGCCATCAGGTCAAACCTCAGAGACTTTTATTGCAACATCCATAACTAACCATATAAATATGTCTGTGATATATTTATTAATTTAAAGGAATTCAACCTTTTGTTAATTTACTACATGCTTCCAATGCCTTCTGATTGCATCACTACTGGAATGCCTTCTTTCTTGACTAGTTACAGAAGATTAAGAGTATGTAGGCCAACAAGTGTTATAGAGCAATTACTATACAATTATTTTTCTGTCTCTATGTCCATCCTTTTATTACTGAAATCCCTACTAGTAGCCAAACCTCTTTCTTGATCCTTTTTCTAATTTAAACAAAACACATCAAAGTGTACAAGGGCCTGAATCCCTAGCTGCTATGAATAGCCAAGCTCCTCCTGAGTAAACCAAGCAATGTCACTTTCTGCCACTAAGAAATTGGTCAAATAGGCATGAAAGCCACTCTCTGTCTGATGTTCAATATTGGTTTCAACTTCTTTTCCTTCTGCATTTGTTAAATACCATGCATCAACTTCATATCTGTGTTAGAGTGTGCCTTCTTAAACTGTAATCATCTTTAAACCTGAATACTCTTTTGGGCCTCTGTTTTTACTCTTTGAAGGATGTCCTGTCAATCTCATCCTTATGCAGACATTAGTAATATGTATTATTCCCATTGGAATCTTTCCTCAGTGTTGTCCATTTCCTCCCAAAGGTTCAACAGTTTGAGAGTAAGCAGTATACTTATCTAGACAAAATAGGAACAAAACTGTAGGTGAAGCCTACTTTGTGCAAGCTTTCTTGAGCAGTTTGAGCTACCTCTGAGATTTCTATCAACATAGTTTTTCTTAGATATTTAAGACTTGTACACATTAAAACAATCTGCTGATCTCACAGATAGATATGCATTGCCCCTTGTGGAACCTAAAAAAAAAAATTCAAACCATTTTTTTCCTCAAATTTACATTCAGCTTCAGTTGCAGTGTCACAGAATGACTATACTTAGGTGCCTAGAATATTTGTCCATAAACTCGTTTTAAGTATGTGAGTAGCTTTAATAATTTCCATGCTGAATAGGAACCTTCAAGTAATATAATGCTAGAACTG
The DNA here is from genome assembly GCA_013397315.1 of Donacobius atricapilla. NCBI lineage: Eukaryota > Metazoa > Chordata > Aves > Passeriformes > Mimidae > Donacobius > Donacobius atricapilla. Next base: position 503,486 of record WBMY01005669.1, read on the forward strand.
TTTCAGATTCACAAGTGTATTGTTTCAGAGAATTCTTAGCACTCTATTTTGAGCTGTAGCCACCAACCTTTTGGTTGGTGAGCACACACAGAAATCATTGAAGTCGGAGTGGTGAATATTTGGTAATAGCAAATAGTAATTCAATTTCAGCTTACATAGATATGGTCTTGGAATATTGATTTATTAGATACAAAAACAAAAGGATCTGAACAGGTTCTTATCTACCTTTTTTGATGCACTTATCAAAAAGCAATAGAAATTCTATGGTTACTGAACTTTTATTTTGCAATGCAATTACATATTTGTGTTACATCATTTAAATACTTCAGTCAGGGTTTGAGTTTGAAGTGATAGGAATTAAATATTTTTTGTAACTCTGTTGAGACTAAGAAAAGTCTTCTCCTTGTGATGAATTGGTAGTGTTTGCTAACTGGGTCGGGGCTTTAATGTTTCTGGTCCTTCCACTCATATTTCTAGAGTCAGAGTAATCCAGTATTGCATTTAATCAGAATTGCCTCATTCATTGGGGTTTTTTCCTCTCTCTGATGTTTTTGTGTACCAGCATGTAACCTTTTGTCATATGAGTTAAAAGAAGATTTGGTTTGGTTTAGCTGTTTTTGTTGTTGTTGTTTTTTGGCTCAAGCTCTTTTTCACTAGGTTTTGGGGGGGAGGGATTTTTTTTGTGGATAGTATTTGACCTTTTTTGGAAGTACTGTTGACTCATCCTGAGGACAAAAAGTACAGTTTAAGGGAAAAGTGGTTGACCTAATCTTCTATTTATCAAACAGAATTTGTCTGCTTTTGTAAGTTGTATATACTTACTGATGCGTAGTATCACACTGGAAATTATTTTTGCTATGAAGAGCAGCACAAGTTGTCTCCAGTTGTTAAGTCAGTGAGGTCACTGTTTCAAAATATCCTACCCAGTTTCCTTATTTCTATTATTTAGAAAGGCTTTTCCTTTCTGCCTTCACAGATTTCATTAAGCACATTTATCAGTTTCATCAGGGAAGAGAGTCAAATACTTCTAGTTTTTCTGCTGTGATTTTATATCCTGCCCATCTGTTATTTGTCAGCTTCTTGTTTGTAACTTGTCCTGAAATTCTGACGGGGTGGGATTAGTTTTTGGTTTTGAGATATTATGTATAAAACTGTGCTTGAGATAAGGAGATATTATTAATTATTGCCTTTAAAGAATCCCCCCATCTCTTCTGTTTCAGCAATGAAATTTTTCATCCTTTTCATTTGGTTGTCTCATTTTAAACATTTCTTGGTTAAAAATACTACGTGGTTTCACAGTTTATTGTACCATGCCATCTTTTCTTAGCTCTTCAATTGCTATTTACTCATTTAAGCACCACATTTCCATCTTTGCTGCGTGTATATGAAAATCCAGTTGTGACAGATGAACTGAATCACACCGAGTCTGTGCCCTTCCCCTTTTTCTTTCATTTGAGCTTCCCTTGTATGGTACACTAGTGTCAGTCTATTCTTAGGGCTACGTTGGGATTCCTTATACCACCCTTTTGTTTTCAGTTTTGCACTGTTGATCTTTGTCACTTCCTAATCAGAGGGTATCTTTCTTTGTTTTATTTTTTGTTTGGCAGAGCACTGGTTGTGGTCACCACTGACCCCTGCTGCCTGGCATGGTGGTGCATCGTTGCCACACGTGACCTGTCTTCAGATGATGCAATGGGTCAAATTTTTCATTTTGTCTCTGAAAAATTTGCCTCTTTTTTTCCCTGTGCAAATTTGGAGAACAGTATGTCAGACAGCAAGTCATTATTTTGTCTGATGATTCCTCATCTCAGTTTTCCCCTCACACTGTCTTTTCCATGTTCCTTGCTTTGTAACTCAATACCGAAGTCATTCATCCCAAAGAAATGAGCTGTATTCTGGTATTCTGTCAGTAACTGCCCGGAAGCAGCTGCAGAGTCATCTTTGTCTTCAGTGGTCTCTTCCTTTACTGGAACATTACACTGTTCAACAGAAGTTTGTATAGCATTATGGTTTGGAATCTGACATATGTGGCACACTATTCTAAAAGTTTTCAAATGGTTAGGTGGGTTTTTTGCTGTCTGTTGTAATAAATACTACTCTTCTTGCTTACTTATCATCCCTGCTCTGTTGACCGGTGAAATGTTTATTCTTTTGTTCCAGTTACTCTATGTGTCTACTGTAAAATATACTTCCTGTAGTTACTCTTGGCATCTAGACTACTGGAATACAGTGGTTTATGTCTAGTCTGCTTAACTTCAGTCCCATCTAGAAGAGACTGGCCACATCCTCACTAAACAGCATTTGATCATGGGTCTCCCTGAGCTCCACATAATTTCTCCTGCAGACCTAAGATATTTTTTTTTTGCTTTTCAGGGATGTATTTCAGTTAAAAATGCATCAAGTAATGTGAGAACTGTGCTACAATTCATGCATTATCTGAAGTTGTGTTGGGTGCCCTAAAGCACAGCATGGAAGTATGTGGCAGCATTTGAGAGGGCAAAGCTCTTTAGGAGAATGACAGAAGACATCAAAACAGATGCAGACAAATCTCAGGGACCTCTTGGAATCACTACTGCTGCAATACTACCCAGAACTACATGAATATTTTTGTTCTGGAGGGAAATAGTCAATAAGCCTTGGCGAATGGGCAAACACTCACCCAGCTGCCTGATTATTCCCACAGTTCACTGGTATGGAGGAGGGGAAAAATAGCAGGAACAAGAAGGATCAAACTCATGGGCCAAGATAAAGGCAGGGACATCATTTAACAATTACAGTCATGGGAAAAACAGACTGATCTGGGAAAATTAACTTATTTTATTGCCAATTAGAATAAAAAGAAGTAACCATTAATTTTGATAGAGGGAATCAACAAGATAAACATTAACACAATACCTTTCCTACCCCCTTTTCCAACCTCAACTTCGCTTCCCAAGAAACAAGGGAGGAAGATCAGTACATAGGAGTTACTCTCTGCTGGTCCTGCCTCCTCACACTTTCCCCTGTGCTGGCAAGGGCTCCTCAGAGGTTGTGATTCCTTCAGGAACATCCATCTGAACAGAACACTCTGGTGTCTTCCACAGGCTACAGTGGGAATATCTACTCCAGCACCTCCTCTTCTGACCTTGGTGTTCCCCCTGATGTTTCTCACTCCTTTTTTCTTCTCTCTCTGTCTAGTCTTTTCTGCCCTTTTTGAAATATGATTTCACGATATGTTACCAAATTGGCTGATGGGCTCAGCTTTGGCAAATTTGACACAGGGATCGTGTGAGATTCCCTTTCTTCTAGAGCACAGATTATCCAAAAAGCATACTCCACGAGATCTAAAGTGTCATTATATACTTGTCCTTAGGCAATGGAATTAAACCCAGCTTCCATGTAAAGAGAGGGGTGTCTTTGAAGAACTCCATGAACAAAATTTACACATTTTGCTTACCTGATTTTAAAATTATAAGTAGAATTAGTTGAGTAGCAGATGACTGCTGAGAAAGTGAGATCTGCATGTTTTACATTTTTTCTGAAAGTGCAATCACATTTCTGATATACAGCCATTTTAATCACCCAGAAAGCAATATGTAGTCATATTAGGACATTACTTGAGCATATACTTGCCAAAACTATTGCTAAATATTCCAGAAATTGTCTATATACTACGACCTTCTCTCATTTCTTTTTATGGTATAACAGATGTTCAGTGATATCTGGCCTCCAAGACAAACTGCAGCTCTCAGTCTCCAGTTTCTATTATCTTGTTCCCAACAGAGCCATGGGAGCATTGAGAATAACCTCTTCAGGAAACCTTGGGAAGAAAGTTTTTCTGTGTCTGCTCCATGCCCCAGTTTTGAACTTCTAATTTCAGCAAGATCAATGTCCACATTTTCTAGAATCAAAACAGAAAGCATAATCCAGTCTCCAGGTTAGGACACCTAAGTGAAGACATCAATGAATGAAGTGCTACATACTATCTAAGACATCTGCACGGCGCATAAACCATTTGACTGTGTCACTCCAAAGAGTCAGAAGGATACTGGGATACCCTGCTGGAGCAGAAAAAAACCCCTATACCCATCTTTTCACGGTCGAATCCTGCTCTCCATCTCTGCTGACTATAAAGGCAGTTTAGCTCCCTGGTACATAATATTATTGCCCAGTTTACAGGTCTATGGCCTACTACTGGGTTTAGGATATTTCCTTGTGCACAACACAGGATCTATGAGAAACTCATGACGTCCCTGTGCAGAATAATAGAATGGTTTGGGTTGGAAGGGACCTTAAAAATCACCTACTTCCAATCCCCCTGCCATGGGCAGGGGCACTTTCCACTAGACCAGGTTGCTCAGAGCCCCGCCTAGCCTGGCCTTAGAAAGGCCAGGAGAGCTCAACCACAGCATTTAACATTACTCTATCCATTGGCATTCAAAATACTGCTGTTCTCTCCCCTTGTCGGTACAGTTACCTACAGAGAGACGCCTGTTTTTAAGTGTCTTCCTTTCAGACTACATCTTACCACTGAAGAAAGGAAGAGAGAGTAGAAAACCTTTCAAAATGGCTTTCAAGTGTTATTTCCACACCATTTCCAAAGTTTCAAGGCAGCAGGTCAGCCACCAGTCCCAGATGTCTCTGTTGATTCATTAATGGCAGTAACAACAGTAATTGCTACTCAGAGGTATGAATAGGTTTTTGCTGAAGAAATTCTATGGCTTCCTCACATTAATATGGGAGTTAACATGAAAAATCTACAATGTTTAGCTCAAACCTGCTATGACTTTTTACCTTTATTATTATAATTTTTATATAGTAACAAGCACACTATAGTGTATGAAGAGTTTAAACGTTTTCTCATAGAGCAACTTTTAGAGTATAATTGATTCTAAAGAAACAAACAATCTGGAAGTATATATAATACAGCTTTTAAGCACTTGATTGTATAAAAAAATCCATTTCACATTATATGACCTCATTTTGAAATCCAATAGCTAAAGAAAGTGCGTTATGAATTTCCAATACAAGAGAAATTGTAGTTTATGATCCATAGTATGTGAGATGTGTACTTGCATTTTAACTATAGTGTTATATATTTGTATAATTTTAAATACAAAGGCCTTATGATTGCTTTGGTTTGGTATTTTAGTGACTAGAATTGCATAACCTCTACAACTATAAATTAGATAGTCTCCTTCCTCTGATGCAAGTTAATATGCAACTAGTATGTGATGGGCTTAAGCACAAGAGAAATTTTACAATATTTACTTTGCTTATACACTATGAAGAAAAAATTCGCAGAAATTTGTGCCTTTTTAACTATTTATTTAGACAAACATGAAGAATGAAAATGTTCTAGAAAGAAATTTGCCTTCATCCATTTATGTACATTGATTCTCTAAACTTTGAGTTGTTACAGGCTTTCTTAGAAAGTCTTTTTCACCCCACCCCAGTTCTCCACTTTCCCTCTGTCTCTGTTTTCTCTTATCTTCTTGTTTTTGTCTTGTCAAAATCATATTGCCTGTCCTATATCCCTTTTGTTGGAAATGGGAACTTCTACATTACACCTGCATATACAACTGTTTTATCCTAGTCTTTAGTTTCTTTCCCTTCCACTAGATCTGTGAGACTTTTCTATGTTGTCAGCTGGTAAAGTATTTCATGCAAGTTCAGTAAGTGTCATGTATCCTAAATGATCCTAAATGAACACCCTTAGGATGTTGTTGCAGTTTCCATCCTCTTGGACTTGGATGCAGCTAGCCCAGGAACAACTACAAATCTTTGTATCCCAGTCTAGTCTTAGTAATGCAAAAGCAGAAGGCAGCAAAATAAAGACATTCACCCAGAATAAATTGTCAAGCACGCTGACAGAGTACAATGGCTCGATTTATAGTGTTTTTCTTATGTGGCTCTGAGATGGGTTGTTTGGGTACAAGTGTACTCTCTATTTTACAGTAACAAACTTTGGGGCAAGGTTAGGGGCAAAAGGTTGGATCCATATTAGTCATGGGTGCAGAAAAGCCACTAGGATGTGCTTGCCAGCAGAGTAAAGAGATTGTGACATACTCAACTATCCTCATGGCTTCCCTTTGGGGACTTGTGGCTGGTGTTAGGGGCCTGGTACAGCAAGAGAGATATCCAGGATCGCAAAGCACAAGGCCAGGTGGGATCTGGAGACAACTGCAGCTTTGAACAGAGCGCACACCACCTTAGGGATACTCTAAGCCTGACATGGGGATGTGTGGGGCCAAGTCACAGTACACACTGGTTGCAGTCTTCTCCCTCCCAGGGTCAAATAAAGATAAACCTAAGAAATCTAGTGAAAAAAAGGGTGGGAAGAGAAAGCTAATAGGGCTAGAGGATATGAAACTAATTGGAAGAGGGAGTTATTTGTTCCATTTGAACTACCTTGATCAAAGAAGAATTCATATGAGTTTTGGGTAAGGTTTATAGCAGACTTGTTTTTTTTTTTCTTTTCTTTATTCTTTTGCAAAACGTCCTTTGCTTATCTGAAGTATTAACTTTCCATTTCCGCTGCTGAAGCAGATGTTTTGCTTGTCACAGACATTAAGGCACTCTTAATGTGCAGTTACTGAATTCTTTTCTAAAAGAGCATTTTAAATTTGACAATGTTTCTTACATTTTTAAAGCAGTGACCTCATTTTGAAATGATTTTTTTTCAATACATATGTCACCACTGGAAAAATATTAATCTGCAAAACTTCGTATAAAATGTCTCCATTTATTAAACATCTACTGTACAGATTTCAGCTGTCACAAAATACAACTGTGCATTACTGTGAGTCCTGGCATTCTGGGTTTATTTCAAACAGGAAATATATTTTAATTGTGATTTCACTAAAATAAATATTTAAACAAATTCTAACAGTTAAAAATGTCTTTGCAAATCATGCCCTTAAATGACTAGAAAGTATTACTATGCCAACAGGAGGATTAACTCAGTAAAGACTTATTCTCCTTACGTCCAGACCTATCACCTGTTGGATGCTATAGTGCCCACTTCTAACATTAGTCTTTCTTAAAGAAACTATTATCTAAAAATAGCAGAATGAAAGATTAATATTGAAACACAATTAGAGACCTGAATGAATCCCTTATTATTCTTCCATTCATCTTCATTTAATTTGTAAATGCACACATTTGATTCATCTTTATATTTTTGCTTTCACAAGTTTAATCTGCCACTATACTTTGATCTTTTGAATTGTCTTTCTGCGGCAGTTTAGAAAAAGTTACAAGGAAGAAAACCCTGTGTTTTCCGAAGGGGCAACCAATACAATACATTTTTAAAAAATGTTCATAAGTTAATTAGAGGCATTCTTAATGATGATATCTATTACAAAAGACAAAGGAGATTAGAAAGTCAAAACAGAGGAGAACTGGGTGTTATAACATGGCAATCTAGACAGTATATTTTTATGAGAAGCATATCAAGGAGTTGTTTGCATTCTTCAGTTGCTGGTGCCATCTTCCTGTCTGCCTGCTCAAGGGTTTTTTTGTTTGTTTGTTCTATCTTCTTTTCTTCCAATCACACAAGCTGGAGTTCATTTGAATCTTTCTTTCTGTGAGATGCTTCAAAATGCTATGTTCCTCTAATTTACACAGTAATGAGGTTGCCCTGTCTCTGACCTTCAATAACTAGCTTGGACTTCCTATATATTTTTGTAAGAGATCTCTACCTCTGATTAGAGCTAATGGGTGCTGAAAAGCTGTGTTTAAAAGCTGTTTTAAGTCAGTTCCTTGGGAAATGTGGCCTTCAGTTCCCAGAGACTGCAGCTGTTTTGTGGAAAAGGGAACCAGAGAAAGAGGAAAGAGGTGTGGGGTGTGTGTGTGTGCATTTATGAACACTCGATAGTGAATAGAGAGTCAAGTTTTTGCATTAAACAATGATTTGACTTCTTGTCTTGTCTAATGAATACAGCACACATTCCCCATAATTATAGCACTTACTTTTTCCTGTCCAAACATTTTGAAACAGCTGAAGACTTAAGCAATATTCAGTCTGGAAACTTTGTACCAGAGGGTGAGTGTATGGCTTTAGTCAAAGGAGCTAATCCTTCCATGCAGTCCTCCAATTATTTTTCTTCACAAATAAGTATCGCTACTTTATTTTATCCAGAATGAATTCTATTCAATGAGCACTCATCAAATTCCAATCTTAATTAGACTCTAACAAAGCCAAACAAACAAATCACTGTTCTTGGATAAAGGCATGTGGGCTGGAGCGTGTGAAAAGAAGAGGTTGTACATTTAAATTGTTTTACTTTCTTAACCACTATAGGTGCTACAAAGCTAAAGATGCAATTTATTATGGCCTTTGATGGTCAAACAGACTGGGTTGAATTATGATCACAACATTACATGCAATTCTGTACCACTGCTATCTTTGTGGGTATCTAAAGCTGTTTTCTCATTTTGCTTTTTTTCCCCCTCTTTTTATTCGTAGATAGAGTTATATTTTGTCTCAGCTATCAGATGACAGCCACTGTGTAAAAATACTTGAGCTCCCTTACATGGTTTGTATCATCACCAGAAAGCCTTGATAAAAATGCAGCCTTATTATCTGTGTAGTTTATTCTCTCCGTATATTTCACAACGTATGTCCTAATTTGATATTCCAATATATATAATCAGTCAGCACTTTCATGTTTTTTGACAGAAACACAGGCAGCATACCAGGCAATTAGTCTGAAGAATGATCCCAAAACCCAATCTTACTTCTATCCTTACCCTTTACATGCTTTGCTGATATGGAATGTTTGTAATTTATTTCTCTGGGAACTCTTTTTTTCTTCTTTTTTCTTTTAATTTTTGAACAAAAGGGTCATACCCTTATATATCTGTGGTTTACTCCTTCGATATTGCCTTTAAATAAACTCAGTTCTGGAAATAAAAAGCTGCTTGGGTTTGGGGTGGTTTTTTTGTGGGTCTTTGTTTTGTTTTTTGGTGTTTTTTTGCTGGTTAGTTTGGTTGGTTGGTTTTTGGGTTGTTTTGTTTTTTGTGGGTTTTTTTGAGACGGCCTATATTTAGTGTTAAGAACCTTATTAATTATTAGCCATATAAGGGAAGGGTTTAAAAATGCTAATGTGTTAAACTTCACTATAGTTCTAAGACACACATAACAAATAGTCCTTATTGCAGCTTTATTATCCTTATGATACCTGTCCACAGAACAGGGGAATAGGATAGCATTATCAAGGTATGTCTTCTCATCATCATTTCTGTACAGATGTGAAAGCTTTAAGTTCAAGGTATACACTTTCTTTTTCACATTTCCTCCCTATTTGCTAACTTTTCAAAACTTCTAAAACTGTGTTTTAACACCATCTTTTCATTTTCCTTCTCACCCTCCAACATAAATATATTTTAATATTTCAACTATTTGGCATGCAATGACATGCATATAACAACTGAAAAAAGGGCTTCTTAAAACATGGTCCAGATTTGTGAAGAGCTTCATGGTTCACTGAACATTTTATTTAATATGGAGATTGTATTCAGAGTTGTTTGATTTGCAGAAATAACAAGCCCAAATGCTTCAGTTTCTAATGGTAATTAGTTTTCAGCCTAGACAGTCTGTTTAGTTATATATTTACTACCTTGTAAAGAACTATCACAACAAACCCTGAAGCATTATTTTAAAATTAATAAGCTAAAGAAAGAGGAAATTCTTCACTTTTGCATAGCAACACTCTGTATTCTACTTTTTGATTGCAAAATCCACCTTTTCAATTATAGGTGTACTAAATTATGATGCTTGAAAAACTATAAAAGGCAATTATCAATGTTTCTAATACCATAAATGACTAATGCAAGTATGTTTTGCTGTAAGGGAAACAAAGACCAGTATTGTGAGCAGATTTCCTTAGCTTCCTGAATCAGAATAGAACAAAGTTTGATTCATATACTTTCGGTATTATTTGCAATTAATGTTAGTTTCTGTGGTGGTTAAAATAATGTGCTACAGATTCCATTGCAGCTTACATATTAGAAAATAAAAGCACAATATTTATCCATGTCTTAAAGTTTACTTGGCTTTCGTGACATCAGGTAAGGAAGCAGAGAGGAGGTTAGAGCACAATACCTTGCAGTGGTTCATATATTCCTGCCTTATACAAGAAAACATCTGAAAGAATAATTTCTTCACCCAGGTAAATATTCTGATCTATCCCTTGCTGCTTTTCAAAGTTAATGGAAGAAAATTTCCTTTGCCAGATCATGTGTTGGGGTTTTTTTGACTGGACTCTTCTTCAGTGCCTCAACAATGAGTGAGCTCTCAGTGACTGTGGGGGCTAAGAATGCCTCCATTATACTCACTCAGCATGCTTTACCATTGATTTCTGCCTCTGAACATGGATAGAGGACACGCTTGAGCTGGCAGAAGGAATCACATCATGGCATGGACACCTCAGAAGAAGTATGCATTATGGAAATCTTCGTAACAAAGAGAGTTCCTCAGCAAACATTAGCATTAGAGGTTCTCTCAACTCTCTTTCACAAATGGCAAGGGAAAGCAGAGAAGGGAACATTTTCAAATCTTGGAAAGACTGACCCTCTCCCTTTGTGAGGCTGTGTCAAAAGAGCTTTATATGCCCTTTCATTCCAAATCAGTATAATTGCTTTTGTCCAAAACCAGGTTCAGACGTCTTAGCAAGTGGAAGCAAAATAAGATTTGTACTGTTTTGAGGCCAAGGAACTAAGTCACTTTAGTGCTCCTCATCACTGCCAATAGTTACATTAAGTTTTGTGGGGATTCCAGAAGACTTTCCAAAGTAGAAAATACATCAGATGAAGTGGAATGCATTGGTAGGATGTCAGGCTGCCATTCAAGCCGCAGACTCACCAAGAGTGGGAATCTCTGCCTTCATTCTCAGTGCCACAGGAAGCTGTTCCGGTAGGCAGTGTAATGGCAGCCTACTCGGGCTTTTTGACATCTGCAGCAGTCATATAAACTACTTGATTTCTCTGTTAGCCACCAATAAGGCTCATGCCTCTTCCATCTTCCCTCCTCTTCCTTTCCCTTTCTTCTGCTCTGATCCTTTTCTTTTTCAATAGGGTTAATTTTTTCCAGTTCAACAATCTGAGCCAGATCAGCAGTGTCAAAGAAATACGAAAGAAAAAAAAAAAAAAAGGAAAAAAAAAAGGAGGAAAAAATGCATGTCTCCTTGTTACCCTCACCTTCAGTAGAATCTAGCAATCAAATCAGCTTAGTTATATCACAAAAGTACACACTAAAATAGGTCCTTTTAATTCTTCCTCAAAGCCTTTAGCTAGGAAGGCCACTTCAGAGCAACAACAAAGACAACATTGAAAAGGTAGTGAATTTGAAACCTCAGGAAATGACATGCTACTAGTCATATTACACCTCTGTAATCATTTTCTAAGGGCAGTCTTAGTTTGAAATCATTCCTACCTGGTTCTGAAAGCTACTGCTTCCTATTAAGAAAAACTTCTCTGAACCAAACAGCCAGAGAAATGACAGAATCACTCTGAATGTTTTCTGAGAAGGAACATATTTTTTCCCAGTGGTATTTGGTGAGGACATTTCCTTGATAGAATTTACCAGGATGACAGAAGTGGTCATTAATTTCTCCAAGTCTCTTCCAGTAAAAAATATTTATTCATTGTAGACGTGAATGTTTATTGTGCCAGAGAAACAGGAAATACAGGCTTCATATCTGAAGACTGCATATTTTTACTTAAGTGTGCTTTCTGAAAGTCTGTGATTTCTGCAAAACAAAGGGAAAAAAACCCACTGGGAAAGTCCAGTGCTTTAGTTCCAAGGGACTTATATTAAAACCTAAAGAATTAAATATATAATTATGTCCTTTTGTAACATGCATGTTGTTTATTTAGTGTCTTAAACAGCAGTGTCCATGGAAATATAGAAACAAAAAGTGATTAGTCTTTTAAGAAGACTGAAATTTTTTATGGTTTCTGTGATATATTCATGGACATGAGCATATGATGACTTACTTTCAATACAAGGAGAAAGATGTGCTTTTGTTAATAAGAACAATTAACCTTGTAGTACATTAATGCATATGTAAAATACAAGTTGATCATAAGCAAGATAATAAGTATGTTAAAAGATATATTTTTCTTTTGAGACTTCCATGAAGTTAGGCTGGGGTTTTAACATACTTGGGAAGCTAAAATGTATTGGATGATGTTGTAATAAGAACAGAAATATAATAAAGTATGTTAGGTATTGTCTGAGACACATAGTTTACATGTTTTGTTTACAGGGACATTATTTACCTAACCATCCAAAACAGATAGTGCAAGAATTAGAAGAGTCTAAGAGTTAAGTTAGAAAAATAATTCTTTCCCAGAGGAAAAAAGTCTCTGTTTTCTGTAATTCAGCTTGAATAGCTCAGCCAACTGGATAATGAGTCTGATAAAAAACTGTAGATGGTTTCTTGTTAGACTCATATGAAGTTAGTATTAAAATATTATTGTAATAACTTGTTGCTTTTACCATGTTGGCACACAATATTTCTTGTAATAGTTATAATAAGTTCCTAAAGACCAGTTGGAAAGATGAACTTAAATAACACATTATTGATTTATCTTCTGCTAACAATCAACACTTTGGTTCAAACTTTAAAACTGATTGGAAAAAACCTTAGCAGAGGTTTATATCCATGATATAAAAAGTCATAAACCAGACAAAAATTTTAAGAGATGATTCTTATTTGCTGTTATATTCTATTGCACATTTCTTTTTAAAAATAAAACCTTTGCTGTGCCCATTTTTACCATCTGAGCAGAGCAGAGGCTAAAAGTTTTAACCCCTTAAATTCTTTTGTCTGAAATTATAACTGCCCTTTCTGTCATTGAAATTAGGTTAGAGAATAAAATAAGGTATATGACTGCTCTGCAGAAGTTTCCACTACAGAAATGTTTATTAAAGAAAGTAAACATCTATTTGGAATTTGTTTGCCATAGCTAATAAGACAAGATGAAAGACATCTTTCTTCAAAATGCAGGTTAAGATTCAGAATTCTTAAGGTGCTTGCATACAAAATCATTAGGTCTTTTTAGTTTTTCTATAAATTATAGCAAGCACAGTTTTCAGAGCCTGATTATATAGCTAAAGTTGGACAAATATTTGCATGGAGAACTGAATTACTTGCAAGTAAATTGGAAGTGGGAATTCCTAAAATTCCTCCCTAAATTGAAAGAAGCTAAAGAAAGCAAATGTTTTCTAAAATCTTGTTTCCTTTTTTCTACTACTACTAGGGAAAATAGTAAAACCAGTGGGGGAAAACAGCAGTAAAAACTTGTGGGAAAACCAGTGGCATTCTCTTTTTTCTATTTGCCTATTTACACCACAGTTTGGTGCTACAGAAACTTCTCAGGAATGTCAAGAAAAAGTTATTTGGAAATTAGAAAACCAATGGAATTACTTCAATTTGTGGAATAATTTATAGCTGAAAAACAAAATGTACTCTTCAAAATCTAAGACCCTAATCATTTAGTGTTAGTAAAAGAAAGTAGAATACAGTATACCGAGTCCTGCCAGGAAGACAGTTTTTATCATAATTCTTCCTGGAACAACAGGAATTAGGGAACAGACAAGCTAAACAGGGCTGCCACCTCCCTATCAAAACCTGTCAAGCCAAAATACTATTACTTTTGGGACGTCAGTGTCTTACTAAACCACTTAGCATTAATTGACAACTTCTCCTGCAGTGTAAGAGACTTAATTGCAAAGTTAGTACAACTCCATAGTTTGAAGTAGCAGAGCCCAAGTGTCAAAGCTGGCAGTTTTAAAAATTAGCTAGCCTGGCAGAAGGCAAAATGCAGAGGGTGAAAAGTTCTTCCTCTCTGGGAAAACTATACATAGGATTGATGGAATGCCTGTCCTGATCTCTGCCTCACCAAAAAACATGGCCCATATTTTGCTGGTGCTGTGTTGGCAAATACATTGAGGAAACTGCAGTGGAGAAGTCTATGTTTATAGCTGACAATGTCTAAGGACCATCTGAGTCCTGCACTAATTCTCATATGTTAAAATTGCTCCCATTTCAAGGAATGGGACAAAGTTTGCTGCCAGGGCAGAGGGCAGACAGCCTGCTGGGGTGTGTGATCAGCTGCTTGTCAGAGAGTTTGTCAGACTCGCAGCCTGACAGAAATGTCCCAACCACAGCCTGGTTGGGACATTGCTTTTCTCTCCCTAGTGTGAAGCTGCAACTGCACTGGTATGACTTTGATGATGATGTTTCATTTCTTATGAGAATTAAATGTATCCCAGTGGAAGACTGGGGTCATTTGAAAGAAACTTGATTGATTATTGCAAGGTTACTGGTTTTTTCTGGTTCACCAAACTGACACATTTTCATTCTGTTTTTTCCTCAACACTTATGTTCAAAAATGTTGCTTGACTTCAAGTCCTGGAGCTATGTAAATCTCTAAATCACCTCACAGGAGGCCAAATGAAAGCTGACAGTTTAAGAAACTTTAAACAATCATACTTAAAAGTTAAATTAACTTAAAGTTAAACTTCATGTAATTTATGTGTTTGAGATTTCAGAGAAAAACTGTCTCATGGCACATTCAGAGGGTCTACAGCATGATTTGCTAGAACTAAAGATGTACATGAAAATAAAATTATTTTATTACAAATAATTTATTAAGAAAAGACTAGACAGTAACTAGACACATGGCTGGGAATTTAAATTATAAGGGATATAAACAAACAGATTTCCAAGAGCTATTTATAAACCAGAATTTATTGGCAGTTCAGACAGGATTGTACTTCAGTGTAAAGCAGTCCCAGCAGATAAATGTGTGATTGTTTTGTGGGGAGACTTTTCTGTTAGGCATAACTATGGAAAACAACTTATTCTTGACACTGCCACCTTCAATAGTAGTATGTTATGTCTGGTCTTTATATAAAGTTAGTAAAGTCCAAGAGATAATGAGATTAACAGAAAAATGTATAACAGATGTTTTGTATAATTTCTAATGTGATGTATAAGCAACTTCATTAAGGCTTTTTAAAACCATAGTCTCCTAAAAAGGACCATTGAAAGTATGGGACCCTTAGCTAGCAAATTAAAGCCAGCACATGTAATGATAGGCTTGTTTTCTAAAATTACATTTCACAGACCTTTTAGAAACAGTTTGTGGAGAAACCCCAGGGTTCTGTGCACCACAGACTGCAAACCACAGAACTGGTGAAGGAGTTAGCCAGTGGGTTAAACAGGAACAAAAGAGTAATAGTTTCTAAACACACAGAGCACCCAGAGCTGGGGATTTATATAACTCACAGTTGGTTAGGCCAATGATGCGAGTAAAGACTCCTGGGTTTATTTAGAGTGGTTATAGCCACTTGTATTTGTTACCGAAGCTTACAGTAGAGATGCATGTAATAAAGAAAAAAATTTACTGAATTATACTCTAGAAGATAAGTTTCTAATGAAAGAAAAGGATGCAAAAGAAGTGTTTAGCTAGAGCTAATGGGATATTGACATTACCCAGTGAAAAAAAGAGGCCACTGGCACCCAAAATGAAAAGAAAATGTAATGGAATTTCTGTCTGAAGGTAAGATTTGAGAACCTGAGCTCTGAGGGCTTCTTTTTGAGGATCCACAGCTGTAAAGGCTGAGGAATGTTTTAGGAAGCCTAGATAAGATGAACTAAATAATTAGAAAGCTCTACCTAATTAAAAGAGGATGCATTTTATGTACTTTGACTGTAGCCATTTAAGGTAAGCAAAGGCCTAACCTAAATCTCACTAAGTATTTCCTTCCTTAGCTTCAGCTTTACTCTTCTGTGAGACAAGATGCATGAGAGTGAGAAATCAGAGCCAGTGGAGGCAGCAAACAAAGCAACACGGTACTTGTGCTGTGATGAGGAACTCCAGTTTTTAACATGTTTTCTGCCAAATTTCTAGAGGTATTTTAGTGTCAATACCTCTGGTGCTGAATTTTGTGAAGGACCTGCCAATAGTAGTACCATGTAGTCTGGTGCAGACAAGGGAGAGACCATGTAGTGTCACTCATACTCCAAACCATCACAGTATTTAGGGTCTAGGTCTGTTGCTTGCAAGTTCTACATGCCAACAAAGTCCTTAGCAACTGTCTAATTCTATATGTGCATAGTAACCTCACCCCCATTTCAACGAAACAGATCTCTTTTGTCCCTGGACACTGCCTTAGCCAAAAGGGAGAGTCATTCTCTCGTCCCTACAAGCTGTATGCAAGGAAAAGTGACTGCACATGAACAGTCCCAGAATAGTCTCTTCTATGCCCTGGGTAAAGCACAGAGCAACTCTTTGAAACTTAAAATTTACACTCTCTTCACATTTACAATATCTGCTCTGCTTTTCAGCTTCCCAGAGTGTTAAACATTTTATTTTCCCTATGTCTGTTTTTGCCCAGTGTTGAGAGTGATGATTCTAATGACCAACAAAGATTTCTAGAAGAAAGCAACAAATTTACAGTTTCCTAGGAAGTGGAAAAGTCAAGATTTTCTGTTTAAAGGTTGTGATTCAGGAATACCTGTTCATACTTATACAGGTGCTAATATTTTAAATGAAGATTTTTATAGCAATAATAAGACCAGAAACCCTGTGAAAATGAGGTGATTCATAGTATGTTGTATAAAAGACAGCGGTACAATAATAATAGGACAATAAGAAACATAAGGAGATTTAACAGTTAAATCTTGAGGGGATATTTAATAACTAGAAGTCTGATAAAGCACTATTTACCATAATTACATATATAGTTAAACTTTATGTACATGTTTCAGTTACAATATCTCAAGCTAGTGAAAGAGAATCTGCTGCCAGACCATAACAGATTGTTCCCACAGGACATCTGTTTCATGTGTTTAATTTCTTTAAAAAAGTAGGCAATTCTTTGTGGCTATAAAAGTATGAAAGCATAAAGTTTTATTTGATATTATGTCAAAATTAAATAGTTGTGCCACATTTTTTTTTTTATCCCAAATAATATTTAATGCTGACACAGTTCTGATGCACCAGTAAATTATTACACAATCTTCTAAAACTATTGTAGCATTCAGAGCACGGAAAAAACTAAAATGCTCTTGGGCTAGACATAGAGTACTTCTTTGGGATTAAACATCTTACTGACATGGGGCAAATGCATTTACACACACACACAAAAAATATCTAGAAAACCGAGCATTCACAGGTGTTTTTTCTTTAACTCCAGGCAGACTCATGGCCTTTGGTGGGTGAATGGGTAAAACAAGGAGCATGGCAGTTCCAATGGGAGCTCTGGTTCATACAAAGACTGGCATGGGATTTAGCCAGTTTTAAGCTGCTGGTGTCTTGTCCCTATGGTCCAGGGAGGACACTAAATCTAGGTATCCTTGGAGTGAAGGTGGCACCACCAGCAGCACAGACATTTATGCCTGAGCTAGTTATCAGCACTGTCTTTGTGGAAAGGAAATACAAGTACCTAAATACAAGAGCTTGCTCAGGGATTCATTAATCTCATTCCAACATAAATATATCAAATAGTTATGATTAGTTACTTCCTAAAAATATCTGTTTCTCTCTTTGACTTTAACTGGAGCCTAGACAGGTTGCTTGGGTGTAGATATTTCCTTTATATATAAAAAGTTAAATGGCGTTCATTATCCTTGATTTGTAAGCCCTAACTTAAACCTGGTCACCCCAAACCAAACACTGAGCCCAACAACCCAAGACGTAAGTGTGATCAAAGGAGACCTAGGAAACAATAGGACAATTATATTCTTATCAATCAATACAGATGAAAATGCTGCTACTCTCCACTCTTTGCCTGATAAGCTGAAGTACTTGTAAGGCAGGCAAATATCCGGGATCCAGTGCCCACACAATGGAGGAAGGTTAAACACCTACTTCGCACTCTCAAGAACAATATCTTGCTCATGAAGGTCCAATTTAGCCTGGAGAAGGCTCCCACAGCCTCTCCTGAGAAGTTAGCTTGCAGAAGGCAAAAGTACAAGAGCTTTGAATGCCATAAAAGAGCAAACAAGGAGCAGGCTGATTCTTAAGCCAGTGGTGAATACAGTCCACTAAACCAAGAAGTAAAAACTGATGCCTAGCGGGGGAATAAAACAGTAAAAGATTTAGGAAGCAGAGGCTTGTCACCAAGGTTTCTGTCTATAGTTCTGGAAGCCTGATTTCTACATTGGTGGTCAGTCTTCCTTTTGCTTCTTGACTATGCCTGCATTTTTCATTTTTTCTCACAGCTAATGTTTTTGAAAGCTTCTGCTCCATGGTGGGTGAAGGGAAGCAATATAATTCCCATTCTAACAAAAGTGAGAAAGACATGTATCATCATGTCTGATGGCATTTAGAGCATGAGCACAGATCTAGGAAGAGTAAGGTATGATATCAATAAAAGATCCCTTAATGGAGAGGCAGGTAATTTTTTTGGTTGGTTGGTTTGTTAATTTTCTATTTCTTTAAAAGAGAAAACACAGAATTTCAAGCAAAACAAGTGTAGTCAAATCACTGCATCCAGAAAAGAGAGGAACTGTAACAATCAAAAAGTTATATATTTCAAGCTATTGGCATTCCTGTTGGGTGCTGGAGGCACAAGAAAATATCATCATTACTATTTCCTGGCACAGCTGCAGGATTGGCTAGTGATACAGTAATGATTTACAATGCTGTCAAGGACAACTTCAGCTCCTAATCAAGGAAAAGTTCATTTTTTTTTCTGTACTCTGGTCTATATTTCATTTTTTATAATCCTTTTCCACTTCTATACAGAATACTCGGCCAAACTCTCACCTGAGCCCTTCAGAAGCTATAACTAAGCTGGATAAACTCCCCGCCCTTAGTGACTGGAGTACTACAACCTAATAAGACAGCATTTAAAAAAATGACAGCAGGACTCGATGTACACAATATGGGCATCACCCTCTCCCAGAGTTTTTCATTCATCAGTTCTTCTGTGCACCAGACTAAACCCAAAAGTTTCCAGAATCAATGGGTTTTCTTTACACATGTTGAAAATGTAATCCTCAGTGACTCAGTCAATAAAAAAAAAATCACTTATCAAACCATAGAGTTTAAAACCTTGATTTGATAATCTTAGTGTTAACTATTTCATTAATTCTATGAATTTAGTTTGATTATAGTAATCTGGTGTTTGAATAAACTGCATTACTAGAAAATCATTTTGTCTTCATTTTTTTAAGGCTAAGACATTAAAAACCCAACAACTTCTCTTGCTCTTTCATTCTTTTTGTGAATTATTCCCAGTGGTAAACACGAGTTGTGTTCTCAAACCTCAACACAGTATTCTAGCAGAAGAGTATTCTTTCTGGACCTAAACATCACCTTACCTCTTTGTGCTTCAAAGACCTGAAACAATTCTCTTTGCTGTGTTATCATGTAGGGTTTGATGATATTATGACACTTCTCATTGTTTCCCGAGCTGCTGATTTCCAGAATATAGTTTTCTACTGTTTAGATATGACCTAGATGCATAATTTTGCATTTAACTTGAATGGGTTCAGCTTGCCAAGCAATCCAAATTTTTCTTTATACCTTCCTGGTCTTCATCATTATGTACCGCTCTGCCAATCTCTGTGTCAGTAATGTAAGATATCAACAATGTTTTGATATTTACTAAGGCATATGGAAATGCTGAATAGCATCTTTTAATGCCTGGTTTTATGACCCATATATGAAACTGTTCAACTCTTATTGAAAAACCCCTACATCTGAGAGTGGAGCATTAGCTAGTCCTTAATGTATTGAGTGTCTGCTTATTAATCTTATAATGTATGTGAATTTCGGATACTTAAACCAAGCATTATTGACACATAGAGTTACTTGAGGTCAAAGGTGATAAATATTTCCTTCCATATGGGAAAACTCAGGGATACGATTAAAGATTCTTCTCCTTATAATTCATGAAACAATAGAAGTTTACACCCCATGATTACACTGAATATAAACTCAGGGAATTGTACCTGATTTGCATGTAATATTGCATCCGTAAGACAGAAAGAGGCAGAAAATAAGCAAAGAAGTAGTATCAAGTAGAATGAAAACAGGAGAAAACCATGTAGTCATGACAGAAAAGAAATAGGGAAAGTTTTTTGAGTGATATTCCGTTTGGAAAGCTGGCATAGAACTGTGAGAAAGGAAATGCTCTCCTGTTGTTTAGTTGTACTGTGTTTGGAGTAATGGAACCTCTGTGTACATTCTTTGTAAATTAGAATGATTGCAATAAGAAAAATATTTAGCTCCTATGGCATCAGGGAGGCCAGGGTTTTTTAGATGAGGGCTGAGATCACATTGGCTTTTGTTTGCTTGGAAGAAGGATATGCAAGTGTCAAAGCAACTCATCCCAGCCTGGAATTCACAGAAAGTTTAAAGTCAGTGATGGATATCAGCTCTTCAGAGAATGTTTTTTTTCAAAGGCTTGTAACTCCTGAACTCTTTTGCGAATAAAGTGACTGTGATTAAGAAATTCTTTGTGCCTAAGCTTGTGGGTTCACATTTCTAGCTGTCATCCCCAAAGGTGTGAAACTGGAAGTACAGCTTTTGTAGGTTTTTTGTCATGATTTTCAAAAATTTTATGATCTCTGTGTAGAAATAAACCAATATTATTGTTATAATAATGTTCCCTTCTTAGCTTTCCTATATAAATGCTCACATTTCATGACTGCTATTTTGTATTATTTATAGCCTATTACCAACTTTTATCCCCCTTCTGGTTCAAATTAACCAAAGTTATTCTTTCCTTGCTGTAGGAACAAAATATTTTAATATTCTAATAAATTATGGTCTTAAGTAATTGAAAAATACTAAATAATACTTAGTTGTAATTAGTTATTTTTTGCTTCTATGGTGTTTTCCAAATTAGCTATGCTCATCCTCAACTTCTTGAAAATACTTCTTTCAAAAATCTAAGCATGCATGTTGCCCTTTTCCTTCCTTACCGGCATATATGTAAAAAAAGCTTACCCACAATACGCAGCAATAAGCAATCTTAAGTCAAAAATAAGAAATTCACAAACCATTCCAACAATTAAGAAGTTTTCACTCATCATTCTAATATCCAAAGTGAAATTATCTTTTTCCTGGTCATAATGTGTTTTATGTCATAGTTCTTTAGAAATTATGTATTTAACTCCCAAAGTTTTTGGGGACAATCCCCACGCTATTGCCAGAAGCCACCATCCATAATCCATGAAATCATAAAGTATAATTTTAAAACAGATGGATTTTTTCCCTGTCATTCCCCTGAAAACTTTTCAGGAGTCCTTTGTACTAATTACAAGCCTACTGTTTTGTATTTTGTACCCTGGTTAACTCATCCTTTTAAAATAGAGCTGAAGCTGAAATATGTATGTAAAGAGATATTAATACTTTCCCATATCTACCAAAAATGCAGCCATGGGTACATTTTAATGTATCCATTGTTTGTTCCCAGGTTTGAAGTTGTAGCTCATTGTTTAGTTATCCTGTACAAGATCCATTCTGTCAGTTCTTCTACCATATTATTAGTAATTCTGAACTCCGGAATTCATTGACTTTCACAGAATCTCACGGTAGTTGAGTTCATAAGGCATCTGTTAAGATCTTCTCATCCAATCACTGTGGTGAAAGCAGCATCACCAAGAATAGGTTTTCCAGGGTCATGCCCACTTAGGTTTTCAACATCCGTGGGGATGGAGATTCCACAAGATTTCTGAGCAACTTTTGAGTTGCAGTGTTTGAATCTCTTTCATTCAAGTTTCCAAACTGAAATTCTGCACACATTTTATTTTTCCCCAGTCCCTATTCTTTTTCCCACCTCCACATACATTACAGAAAAGCCCAGAAGACAGACACTTGTGTACAGTGCCTTCTCAGTCACAGACTTAAGAGAACACGGACTTGTCTCTTGTGTTCAATATCTTTTGATTCTGGGGTAGCAACAGCTCCTTCATAGCATCTCCCCCTTATCTACTCTGTCCCTCTCAAGCAGGTTTTAACAGGTAGTTTCAGTATTCCAATTATATGAATTACCTAATCAGATTTCACTTGTTTCACTTACGTAAAATTTCTTCCATTCAATGAAAATTTCGAATTCTTCTTGCTCATTGCATTCAATCCATATGTAAGCAGCTGAAAAAAAAAGTCATTTCTTGATGCTTGTGGTCATTGTTTCAGTTTATTCATGGCATGCTGATCTAAGCTACATTGATGCCTCTCTAGTTTGATGCCTCATCATTAGTTTGATGATTTTTCTGTCACCCGAGCAGGAGACAAGAAGTTCACTCTCCTTTTGAGAAGTTGTATGCCATCTGAAATTCATTGTCCTTCCTGTGGCCTTGATGAGTCTGAGATTTTAAAAAATGTCCATCAGTTCCTCACTAGCTACCCATCCTCCAGCATGTTCTGGTTTTTTCTGTCTATGATACCAGAAGATTGCCAAGACCAGTTTCCCCTCCTTTATCTCTCTCTTGGACCCCAGTGTAGTTTGCATATTCTATCTGTGGGATAATTGACTGCGGTGTATATCATGACCAGTAGAGACTTGCCAGACAACCACATAATCCAGCCCAATCTTGCAGTTACAATGGATCTTGTGACCACATTGTGTACATATGTAAACAGTACAGATATTTACAGAAAACCAGTGAGTGGCAGATAAAATATTCCCCCTTCCACAGAATTTTACAACGTAAACGTATCAAAAGCATCATTTAGAGCAGCTGTTTTATAAATGATAATATACAATAAACAAAAGCTCAGTTATACACAGTCTAATGGAAAAACTTAGATGATTCATTTCCAGGGCTAGAATAGAGCAAAATTCTTTTAACCCGAAGTTTGCCCTAGGAAAATACAAAAGTGACAAATAGGATCTTTTTACATTGATACAGCTGGAGTTTTTTTATTTGGGTTTTAAATTTTGCTGTTCAATTTTGTTTACTATGTTTTATGGGATATTTGCTAACCGCATCTATTTTATCTCAAAGTTTCCTACTATCTTACAGTGAGACAGAGCTCCACTGATTCCACAAGTCTGTTTAAGTCTGCTCAAAGCAGATGCTAAATGAAACGTTTTTAGTATCATATATAGGTTTTAAAAGCTGGGATTACACTGGAAAAAGATCCATTGGAAACCTAAGGACATCCAGAAGTCAACACAATTGGTCAGTTTTTGAAAAGGACAAAAATAAAGAATAAAATAAGGAAAATTTTTTCAATAGAGAGGAGCAATGAAAAAAAAAAAAAAACCAAGCAAAACCAGCCAGAATTGTGTTAGGATAGATCTAGTGTAGGAAATAATATTTAAGTGAATAAATATCTAAAATTATTGACCATTTTATAAGACGTAGCCTAATTTAATGCTACAGTTAATAAGGAGTTCCTTCAGGTGATGGCAAAAGATAGAAAACCCACCAAAACCAACCAACCAAGCTAAAACATTTTAAACTGCTAAGTACTATGCCAGGAGAAATCGAATGGTCCTTTTCATTAGTTTTGAAGTCTGTAAAAAGTTCTAGAAATTTACGGAACTATGAATTCCCTGCATCCAACGAGAGACCTAACACAACATGAAGGGAGGATTTCTATAAGATTAGGACCCCTAAATTATAATATCTGCCTGTAATTTCAGCCAGTCTAATCCTCCTCTATAAAAGCCAGAATATTTTAGCTTTATAGTCCAGTCAAACCTGTTTGCCCGGCCTAAGCACTAAAGCAAATCTTGGAACACATATATCTCAGGATTTGATACAAATGAGTGTTTCTACGGCAAGTTAGGTAAAAGCTTATATGATTTTTTGAATATTCCTTCAAACAAAGTGTTGCAGCTGAATAGAATCTGCCTAAGACCAGAAAAACTTTCACCCCTAATGAGAGTTTGTGTTATTCTGATGTTCCTCTTATATGTCAATGGAGGCTTTAAACACATTGCTTAAACTCCTAACTCCAGTTTGGGCTTCAAATTTTCCATTCATTTCCAAGGAATAAGACTAAAAATTCTTCTCTAGGAGTTTTAATCTTTGCTGAAAGAAGACATTTCTAGATAAAGAAAGTAGAACTTTAATGCAAAATACATAAGCATTCTTTGAGGCAGATCCCAGGGCTCCTTTTAATCTGATATGAAGTTCTAACCAGTATACTAGGTACTCAGTATATGCTGGGCAGGTAAGAAGAAGAAAAGGTCTCTTGGAACACAAGTCTGCAACTCAGACTGTGATTTACAAAAAAAAAAAGGCCTGTTGCTCTCTAGGTTTTGTTCTGCATTTGAGGGATAAGAGTATCTCCTGAAAACTACAGTAATGTCTTTGATATATCAGAAAGAGTTTAAAAATGAAGTAGAAGTGCATGATAACTCCTGTGTTGTTGAATACTTCTGTCCATATGAAGAACGTGCCAGTCACTAATACAAGAGGAGATGAGACAGTAAAGTAATGATCATGTGCTGTCTTCCTGTGTAGTAACACAAAGTTTCACAACACTTTGGCGTAGTACTACTTTTAAAGCATAAATTGGATCTGCGGGTATGCTTTTACCAGAGAAGAATGTTTTCATAAGAAATTACCATGCTGTAGCAAAATGGAAAGATTCACTGGAGTTTCTTCTTTTCTTCAAAAGATAGGAATGTTGGGATTCATGTGATTTTATTTCAATGTTAACGGTCACCCCAGGATCCTTTGTACTCACAGTAAAAATGTCTCCACATTTAGGGCAGGATTCATCTGACCTACTTTGAACAGATACATTTAATCAGTGTAATCCTGCTGTCAACCACCAAAAAGAAAAGAGTTCATGAAAGCATGAAAGTGTTCACGCCAGTGCCTTGGCAATAGCAAAATGCCATCCTAATAATCATCAAAAGCAATCCTCATTACAACCAGGAGAGAAGGAGCAATCAGTGCTGAGAAAACTGAGGTACTTAGATATATTTTCCATTTATAACATAGTTCTCAAAATGAAAAATTACAGATTTTGATGCTTGTACATTCACGTGGTACAATGACTTCAGGGAAAACAGAGAAATGCTCTTGAGGTATTCTCACTCATTCAAGGCTACAGTTCAGAAGTCATTATTAATCAAAAAATACATAGAAAATGCATTTTTATTTTAAGGTAAAACTCATTGTATGATAGCAGATAACAGAACACTAATCCCCAAACATGTTTTCTTATCTGCCTATGATCAGACTCTTCTGTCATTTACCTGAGGGATGTAGAGTAGGAAATTAAACTCTGGTTAACTCCGTGCTCCCTCTGGATTAGGTAAAGTGCTTTGCTATGCCACGCATCAAATATTTGAGTCCTTCAGTGGAGACTACAAGTACTTAATATTATACACACGTATTTTCAAAGCTTTCTCATTGCCATTCCCACATTTCTTCCCATTTGGTGACATTACTGCAACTAGGGGAAGATTGTAGCCAACCCAAGTTGGAAAAACTTTGCAAAATAGTGGTCTCTGTGTGTCTACATCAAAGTAACTCTATGTTTATTATTTTTGTTTTAAGACATTACCCAAATGCTGTAAAACCAGACTAAATTATTACAATGCTAGACAATACACAAACATTCCCTGCCCCAAGGAACTTACACACAGGAACACAAACACTGGAAAAACACTGATAAGGATTAGATAAGGATTAATTCTTTCTTTTTGACCATTCAACTATGTGGTTGAAAAACTCATAAACTATGAGTTTTAAATTAAATTTATGTTCAAGTTACTTAGTGTTGTTTTTCTTCTTCTCCATTACTGATATGTTGTTAACGTTATGATGGCATTCCCAGAATTGTCGGGGAATTATCTTTGAAGTGATATTTTATGACCCCCATCTTCAGTCCTCAAAAGCATACGCAAGAGAGATGTAATCAAACTCATAAAAATACCTTAATTGTTGATTTATTTAAATGACCTTTGAGATCTTCAAAATGAGGTTCAGGTGCTTGCATACAATTGGATCAGCTTACAGAACCAATTGATGCAAAAGTTTTTCAGGTGTATGTTGTGGGTTTTGGTCTGTTTTCAAGTGCTTCTTACAAAAGTAGGCTTGTGTATAAGAGAAGACAAATTACTTGGTGTTAGAGAAGACCCAAGCAACTGAGAGTTATAGAAAATATTTCCGTTCTTTAAGAAGGGTACCCAATTTTAACCAAATCATTTAATTTCTGAAAGGAGCCGCAAATAAAAAAGTAATTTGAAAAGAAAAAAATCCTAGAAAAAAAACCCAAAATGAGAACAATGAAAAGGTTTCCTGGGTACAGAAACAAGGGGGTGGAGTCTCTTCTATGCCACTCACATCAGTGTGGAGGAGGAATTTTTCCAGCAGGGAAAAAAAAGCTAGGGCTGGAAAAGAAAAGTGCCTCTTTTTTTCACCTGATTTCCAGGGAGAAGGCCTCAGGTCACCCTGGCAGATCTAGTCCCTCAGTGCCACTGGCAGTTCCTTTTTCCATTTTCCCAGCCATGTCTTTTGAGGTTTGGAAGACAGTTGCGGTAAGCCCGAGATGTTGCTACAAGGGAAAAACAGAGAGAGAGAGTGATGGCAGTGTGGAGCTGAGCCGCATGGAGCCCAGGCTCAGGTGCCAGAGGCATCTGTGCAGAGTCAAACCACTGAAGTGGAGAGGTGCGAGGCACTGGCGTGGCACAACAGGGGTAATACAGCTTTCAAAGGATTTTGCTTGCCCTAGTTCCTTGTTAGATTTCTTGGACTGGGAAGGGAGAGGATGTTAAGACACAGAAACTCATTTGCCATGTTAGGAAGCATGTATGTGTGTTTGGTGGTGAATACACTTTTGTGCATAAATGACCCCCTCTCTTTTGCACACTTTTTGTTAATATTATTGTTGTAATATTATTGTGATTATTGCAATTTTCAGTAAATTGCTGTTTCAACTTTTAATCTTTCCTAGTGTTCTTCCATTACCGGAAGGGCTGGGGGGAAAAGGGAGCAGCCTGAGTAGGTTTAATATTTTAGCTTGGTTTTAAAACCAGCATGAAAAGCCATGTTGAGTAGAATGACCTTTTTGAGTCAATGGCTATTTCCTCTGATTCTTTTGTTTTGTTGATCCTTTTTACCTTTTTATGGAAGTATTTGAGTAGAGTAGATTGGCTGGATTTCTATTGGAACAAAAAAAAAAATTCCTTAAAACCACAAAGCATAACAGAACTTCATAAGACTTTGTTAATTCAAAGAAATACTTTTCTGTGGCATATTTCCCTACTCTCACTTTCCGGAAAGTTATACAGGGTAATGCAGGCCTAATGCAGTCAGTGAAGCTGACAAATATGTATCAGACTTTATGAACTTTATACAATACCCCTTTTTCTCTTCCCAGTCATATGTGAGAAGGAATTGTCCTTCTGCCCATATTAAAGATGAGACATACCCTGAGACCTGTACTTTATGTGTCTGCGTTGTTCACTCAAGCATCCTGTAATTCAGAAGTGGCAAGAACACCTTTGCTCTGAGGCAAACCACAGACATTCTACACATCTCCGCAACATTTTACATGTCAGGCCTCCTGGGAAGGACCTGCCCAACGTTAACAATACAATGTTGCTGCAAGGGCTGATAGAAGACAGTAAGGATCTCTGCCCCGTGATCGGCACCACCAGCCTCAGAACAGAAACAGACCTGTGTACCTGCTGGCAGGTGAATAAGCTTCATCCTTCTCAGCCATGTATTAGAGTTCAAATGCAGACCTTCACTGAAGAATTTTTGACAAAAATCACTGCGTTGATCCCATGCCTGACCCTACATTTGCACTCCAAGATGAATGACCACCTTCCTAAATAAAACAACTCTAGGACAAAACTTGAATAATGTCAGTCTGTTCTGTGCCTTCATTGTTTAACTGTTGACTCCCTCTCTGGCTCTATTCTGGCCTGCTCCAACAGGTTCCCCTCAAAATAAAACCCAAGCAGAGATCAAGGAATATGTAATCTTAGGGATATCTCTCAAAAAGAAGCCCAGGATAAGTCTATCTCATGGGGCTCTCTCCAGCCACAGGTGTTCCTCAGCTTTACCCCAGGGGGACTTTGCACCTTCAGCAAAGCCCTCACACCCCACCCAACAGAATACCACACAGTTTCTTCAGTTTCCTACTCTGGGAACATGAGCAACTTCACTGAGCTGCAGCAAAGCTCTTGCACTGTTTAAAAGAGTTTAAGGTGTCAAGACATACAAAACACAAGGATTAGTGTCAGACCAATAGTAACACCACACCAAGTAGGGAGGAACTCCAAAACAGAGTGCTTCATGGTGTGGACACAGCAAGTTTGCTCATCCTAAGTACTATAGTTACAAGAGTCTTCAGTCTGTTTGTCTGCTGGGATAGGTATTGGTCCCTTGTCTTGTTATATTTAGTGGTATTGATCTAACCAGACTGTCCTGTGAACTGTGCACTTCAGTTTTAAACATCGTTGATAAAAGATATCCTGAACTGCTGAAAAAATGTAGGAAAAAATGCGCAAGCTCATATGACATGTTCTATGCAGGAGGCAGAAGGCCGAATCACTGGAGCTGGAATTCAATGAGAGTGGCACTGCTATAGGCAATACTCACAGAATAGGAGATGGCATGCACTGGTGTCATGATCCATTAATATAAGCAGGGCTCGTGATGGTTTGTTTAGTGATCTCAGAGCACAAAAGAC
The DNA here is from genome assembly GCA_013397315.1 of Donacobius atricapilla. NCBI lineage: Eukaryota > Metazoa > Chordata > Aves > Passeriformes > Mimidae > Donacobius > Donacobius atricapilla. Next base: position 532,109 of record WBMY01005669.1, read on the forward strand.
ACAGCAGGGGACAAACAACAGTTTACCCAACAACAAATGCACCTTTATTGAGTGCCACAGCAAATGCGATAGAGGGAGAAGAAAGGAGATAAAGGATAGAGAGAGAGACAGAACTGGGGGAATAGCTACCAACGGAGATGGAATCCTTGTAGTCACGAGCCAACAGATCCTCGTGGATCACCTGCCAATAGATCCATCCGCTTCCATGGGGAGATCTCAAAATGGGGTTACTCAAGGGGTCCTTTTTATAGCGCTTTTCAAAGCGACAGGCAGTTGGCCAAAAGGTGGGGAGATCGGTGACAAGCCAGTTCAGCAGCGAGCGCAGGCAGCCCACCGTTGGGGGAACAGGCACAGGACAAGCCAGTTCCAGCAGCAAGCCACTGTGACCTGTCCATTGTTCCTGCACAGGTTCCCATGGGAATGCATTTGGTCCAGTGAGCACACCTGCAGGCAACACTGGCAGACATCCCACCTCAGCCAGGCCAGAACTCCTCTGTTAGGGTTTTAGGGTTTCAGTCTCTGTCCTTGGGGTTACAGTCTCTGTCCTTGACAATGTTCGTGAGGCAGATGAGAGATCTGCGGACCGTCTCTTACAACTGGTAAGCAGAAAGAGCACGCAGAAGGCCTGCACCATAACCGTGCTTCTTCTTCCATTGTGGATTCTGTGTTTATGCTTTTCTTTCGTTCTCAATTGAAAGAAAAGAGGACAAACTACTCAGTAGCATAACATGACTATTTCTGTCTAATAAAGGCACTGCACAGCGTCTTCATGCTTTTTTTGAGTAATGTGTATACCAGCTCTGAGAATTATGAAATTACCATTTCAACAGAATTCAATGCTGCTGCCATGAAAAGTTTGCAAGCATGACAGTTCACGCTGAAATTAATGCAAATGGCTTTTGTGTTTGTTTTGGAGATCTCTCTGTCTTAATTCATATATCAAAGTTTGGTAGTTGGTGCATCCATCAGGAATTCCTCAGTGCTTTTCAAACCTTCAGAGAAGTAGTCTAACTACATTACTGACTTAAATTTTAAGTGATTAAGGTGGGAACATGTAAGGAAAAGCACATTTCCACTATAATGATTGAAAAGAGCGTTTTAAGTAAATGTAAGTAAATAAAGAAATCAGAATATTTTATTTAAAAAATAATAATAGCAAAATTAATAACTCAGCAAGTAGGAGCTTACTGCTAAAAGTCTTTTAGCTCTTGTTGGCAAAAGATAATTATATTGAAATTGTGATTAGAAAGAGACAAATTTCACTGTAAGGTTTTCTTGGTGGGCTTATGCCAGCAACAGGCCAATTGAAAGTACTTTATTAGCAGCAGCATTCAATATTCCAGAACTACTTGAAACAAATAACATCTTTCCATATGGAAGATAATAATTCTGACACCACAGGTGCTGGATTGTAAATTTGTATTTTGTGTGAACAAAGAATTAGTGCCAACCCTCCTTATCCAAGAGAGACAATCCTGATCCTATAGGTAATACCTGTGTCATAATGCCACTCATAAGACATACCTAAGCAAGTTTTTAATTGACTGACTGGTGTATAATTAGTATTTTGTCATACAGAGCTCAACACTGGCTGTAGAAACTGATCAGGAGCCTGCAGAAGTATGTGGATTTCTACCCTGTAACCAGAGACTGCAGTGAAATACTTCTCTGACAGCTGCAAGACAAACAAGGGTGGAACTAAAAATTCTAGTTTACAGGAAGACTGTTTAGAAGGCACATAACCTTCTGAAGATGCAATTGCATAATCCAATGAGGGAAGCCTGGATTCTCATAGTGCATAAATGTCACTCTGTAAAATTTCTTAGAATTTTAGTGTAAATCCATCTCTATCATGTTTTTTCTAGAAATTCAGTGTACGGAGTTTAAGACACCTGTACTGGTAAATAAAGCAGTGAGTGCCTAGAAATGCTCCTATGTCAATTAAAGCAGTCTCTGGTAAGATTGTGGCTAATAGAGCAAGCATTCTACAAATAGGATTTTATTTTGACTTTGAGACCATTTCCAATGGACTATTCGCAAACATCAGGACTCCTTGGGAGAAAACCCATTCCCCATCTGCTTAGCATAGATCTGGTTGTCCCGTGCTAGAGGGCCTGGGAACTTAAATAGGTGGTCACAACCTGGACTGGACTTGAGTAAAAGGTCACCTAGGAATTTTGTGGCAGAGCCAGTGATTCTGCCATATCTTTGACTGCCTACCTCAAAAATATAAATTATAAAATAAAATCAAAATAAAACTTACTTCCAAAAGTACAGCATTTTAATACTATTTTCCAACCATTAGAAAAAGGGGGAAAATGTAGACAGTACTTGTAGAAGACACACAAAGAAAGGCCTTGTGATTAGCAGAGAAACATTGCTTAAAGAAGTTTCGAAATACCATTTCTACAGGGGTACTTATCACAGACAAGGAGGGTAGAATGAAAATAGAAAATGTTGGAATCCATTTATTTAAGTGCCTGCAGTTATCATTTCAAGGCAAATGAAGCAATAATAAATACAGAGCATTTGAAAGAAAGATAATCTGTATCCACTGCATTTTAATAAACAGTAATCACAAAAATCAATGCAGGCACATTGGATCTGCTTTTCTATTAGTTTTCCTATTACTGTTCTCCCTTTCTCTTCTTTCACCTCCCTTTTCTATCTAATACTTAATGGAATCATCTGTAGTCCCTATTGTTTTACTATCTGAACTTTTGTCTTTATTTTTCTTTTATAAGCTGGGTTTTAAACATAAAAATTAATTTCCTCACTTGTATTATCAATACTACCAGTCCTAACACCTAGCAGACAGTATATCTCTTAATTTGTTTTCTTTTTGCAATCAATAGGTCAGAACTGCTTCTCACTAATTTTAATCAGAACTAGGGTGACTGAGAAGGATGATGCTTCCCACCATGAAGTCTGGGAAGGAGAAAGTGGATCAGTAAAAAAAGTCAGATAAGTTTATTTTAAAAGTATTATCTGTCACCAGCCAATTTCAAAACACTGCTAGGTATGTAAAAGATCAAATTTTATGGATATTTAGTAAAAACATGATTATTTTTCCAGGCAATAAAAAAGTCAGCAAAATCAACATTTTCTGGAAAGTAGAGATACTTCGGTCTCACATAAAGATGATTTTGTATCAGAGAACCACTGAAATTTAAGCATAATACAAACATTTAGAGACATGAAAAAAATAGTCTAATTTAACTTACCACACTTTTTTTATATCAGTGTAGAAATGAGGAAACAGACTTGGCCACTGGGTAGAAAATAACACTAGAATATAATTATAAACAGTTCTTTTCAGTCAAATAGGCTTCTGGTTTAAAGAGCGAGCTAGGTGTCTCCAGAAGAAATTCGTTGCATCCTCAAGTAGATGCCCAAGTGAGAATGATTGAATCACCTTCTAGACATGTCCGTCTCTCCTTGTTTACTACAGAGGATGCAGTTCTTGATATTTACCTCTTATACAGATAGAGCCATGTAGGTTAATCCCATTCTACAGAACAGAAGTAGTATATTAGAACAACAAATAAATTGGAGGATGCCAATTTACCCTCTCAGCCACTGCTCCACAAGAGGGTGTTCCTGGAAATGGCACAGGGCACCTCCCCTTGTGTCAGGTAAATACAGATGTCCTAAGGCCAATGCAAACCTGAATATTCCTTAAGAAAATCTGGGTCAGCTCAGAGTAGTTTTTACCTTGAATCTACCCTGGTAGCTTAACATATCTGTTTTCATGTTGTTTACTATGATGTTACCAGAGGATTAGGTAAAAATGAGAACTATATGTTCTGGACACTGTACAAAATAGCAAATGGATCTTCTCCAAAGGACTTTCAGTCTTAGTAATAGATGGACAAAATAAGGAAAAGGGTTATGACCCAAAAATGGAGCCAAGAACCATGCTAATTTCTAAACTTACTTGGTGGATTTTTTTGGGTTTTTTGAAGGAGATTACTTTAGCTGAAAGAGAAGAACCTAAAATACAAGCAGACCAGAATGGGAAAAAAAAGTTTGGTGGAAACTATGGAGGATACTAGTTCAATGAAAAGACTAAGAATGGATGGATAGAAATGCTGACTTGATTTAGAAAAGCAACTACATGTCATGATATTCTGTGAGCCACTGGCTCATCTATTTGTCTGATTTTTTTTCTTATTATTTCCTGTAAGTTATGTAAAAGTATTGAAAAACAATGACAACAGAGATTTAAGTGCCCTCGGAATATTTGTGTGATAAACACCTCCTTTTAAAAGGAGATCTAGAAGGGGAAGACACAAATAAGCCCCACTGTTCATAGCCATCAGTGCAAAACTTTGAGTTTCATGTGTCTTTGTAGCTGCATCAGCTTCAACACCTCTATGTAAGTTTGTACTCTATGTTGATATTTCAACAAATGACCTGAATCACAACTGCGGTAGGCAGATTTCTACATATAAATTAACACTGTTAATGTCAAGTAGTCAAGGTTCAGTGCTGACCATCATTTTATATTATGTCATGTAAAGACTGCAAATATCATGTCCCTATGTTGCCTGTTTTTACAGACAACCAAGCATCTTAAACACTGTAGCGTTTTGTCAGTTCAGCAGATCCAGAGCCATCCATCACTGCTGCTATTTCTGTCATACGCATTTAACTTCAGCATCAGCCAGCAGTCTGCAGTCTTGGTTACTGATCAGTATCATCACAACTGTCAGATGGGAAGTGAATTCTTTTTCTCTCCCAAAGTAGGTTCATGTAATGTTTGATATAGATACTTTGCTTAACAAGTTTTCTGAGCCATGTTTGAAATTTGAGTATGAGAATATTTCCATCGTGGTCTTTCATAATTTATTTACATTTGTAACCTCTTTGTGAACATCTTAAGCATCAATATTGGCTGTTCCAAGGATGTATGTTTTCTTCTTCCCAACAGTCGTAATCCAAAACCCATGAGCTTCCAGATATCAAGGGAAGGGATTCAAGAAATCCTAGTCTTAAACACAGCTGATTTCAAAGACATGTAATAAAACAAAGGAAATTTCATTGAAGTTTTACTATGACTGTTTATTTTGATTTCAAAGGTAAGATTTTTTTTTTTTCTTTTTTTCTGTGAAGATGAATGAAAGATTAAGGAAAGTACCCAAACAAAGTATAAATCCCATTGATCTCAGATTGAGATCTAGTAATATTCTGGAATACGGTAGAAACACTCTGATTAAGATGCAGTTTGAACTACTGCTTATCTTTTATCTTTTTACAAAAGCATCTTCTTCAAACTTGTCTGAAAACAATCAAATGAAATTTTAAAAAGGAGGACTCTCTCAGATCACAGATTAACTGGATTTATTTAATGAGGAAGCTTTAAATTAGGGCTAAAAACTTTCAGGGAGTAAGGTGGTGCTGCTGGAGCAGTGTGATGACACAAAATGCAACCATTGTAATCTTCATATACTAAAAAATTGAAAAGCCATCTAATATCTTGTGATTTAATTAAGCATGATGATTTAAGAGATTCTTCTTTTCATTGACTACAGATTTTTTTTAATAGCTGAATTCTTGCAAGCAAAAATTTATTAAAATAATCCAATCATTTACAACCTAGCATAGTTGTCCATAACATCAACAATAATTCTGACTGGAATTATTATCAGAGTTGTAAATTTAATGCTGATATGTCCCATACCTGAGGAATCTGTGTGTGTGTATGTATGTATATACACAGGCACAAACTGAATACTGAATAAGCATAGATCTTTGAAATTCAGAGCAAAAAGGAAAAAAAGCACATACCATGAGTATTGAAGATTTAGTTTTTTAACTAAGGCTAGGTCAAACAAGCGATGAAGATGACTGTTCACTAGACAGATATTTATTTACTGAATATATGTGTCTCAGAAATTGTAGGTATTTTTCTTTTTTAATGCAATAACAGAAATTAAGTATAAGTTAAATACATTTAATATATTAATAGAATTTCAATTTTTCTTATATTTTTCATTACAACCTGGAGAAGTCGAGAACTATTAATTTTCGTAGTAGACAGTTGTTACTTCTTAGTAGAGTGATAGGACTGTGATATTTGCCATTTAAAAAAATCATTAATACAAACTGAAAATGAAAGAAACTAGGGAAATAAAATGAAATAACTTCAGATCCCTGCATTTCTCTCACTGGATTCATTTTTTTAATATGATAATATATAAAATTATTTTCAAAAAAAAAATAATAGGAAAAAAAGTCCCTGAATCCTTTCTTCATAGTTACTTCTAATGCTATAATAATTAACTCTAAAATAATGGTGCATTAGTTAATCACCATATTGCAATGGAATTTCCGTGGATACACATATAATGTGGATATTAATAATAGGTTCGTTCATCATAATTCATCTTTTAACAACTAATATGAAGTGAATGAAAGAATGACCGATTAGCCATTTAGTAGCAAAGGAAGATGTGCAATCATGTCCTTTCTGTACTAAACACTTGTTAAAATATATTTTTTTATCTATAGTAACAGAAAAGATGATAGGAAAAGGTTAATGCTATGAATACTTCTTCTATTTCAAATCACCATCAGATGTATTGGTACATGTGAAAATACTTTAAGAGTTGTCACTTGCTTTAATTAGAAAGCGCAACTATTCATATTAAATAAGATGGACTCAATAGAGGGTGAAAAAACCTACTTTTATACATTAAACTGAATAATTAAATTTGCCCTTTTTTTTCCCCCAAAAAAATAGTTGCAAAATGGTTGGACTGGAAACCTGACAAACAGCTCATAGAAAGCAATGCATATGTGGTGGTTGTGAAATTATTCCCCCAAAACCTGAATTGTTTTAAGGCTGTTAGAAAATGTAAGTTATCTAAGTAATCATTCTAATTGTCTAATATATGCAGGGCTGTCACGGTAGGACACGAAATAGATTGACTCTATATAGTTGTTAGAAGAGAAAGAAGGATTTTTTTACAATTCTAACAGGTTTTTTTGTAACATGCTGCGCTAAAAAGCTCTATTATTGGTCTATTGTACTGACGCTTTTTTCCATTGGTTAAGTAAAAGGAAACAACACTTGGTGACAGTTGTTACGGGAAAGGGAATACTGTTTACTTGACCCATTTGGAGAAACAGAAAGAGGTGTTTTGAAAAAAGAAACTGCTGACAGCTTTCCTTGGGAAAGGAGCTAGCAATGGTTAGCAAGCTAAAATTCTCTCAGGCTGGGAAATATCGGGCCCACACAGGGCCATAGAAGGCCATAGGTGGCTAGGGTAGGCTTTAGTTAGAGTGCAGGTTTATGCAATCAATATTCTGATACTGAAATCTACAATTATCCACTGCTTAGCCTGGAGGCTCTACCCAGAGCTCAGGGCAGCTGACTGGGGAAAATTTACAGCTATACATGAAGGATACATCCAAGCTTCACGTCAGTCTAGTAATGCTGGTCTATTTATTGGAAGGAGTTGAATGCTATTATAATTGACCTGTGTGAGTTACCTCAGTAGAGAGGAAGCATTTCCACATCACTGCCTTGAGTGGTTTCCTGCTCTGGGAGTACCTAGCCTACTTGTCAGTATAGTTTGAGCAAAAATGACTCCAGTGCTCTTCTTTTCACCTCCCCTATGTCAATGTGTCTAACAGAGAACAGAGCTCTTATATTTAAATAGGTCTTTTAATTTTTTCTTAATTTCATATGCATACGGATAAAATAATTAAATAAATCTGAATTTATTTCTTTACTTTTAATCGTTGATAATTAAAAAAAAAAATCTTTTGGGAACTCATTTTAACCAGAGAAATTTCAAGTTCATTAAGGAAATATATGTCCTGACAATCAGAAACGTTTGCAGAGCAGCTTTTATAAATGTTTCAGCTTTGTGTGCATTCTGATACTAATAAGGAAGACAGTATTTCAGTGCAGAAGACTATAATATGCATTTTTTGACCATATTTGTCTCCTTCAGCTTTTACAGGGGACAATCTTCAGATTATTTATGAGTGGATAATTAATATTTACATTAATATATTTTAGTCTTATTTAAATAAATCAAGTGTCACAGTTCAATTTTCTAACAGTCACACAAGTCCCCAGTGAGCAGAGGAATATGTTGACATTAACCTCACTGTTCAAATTGCCATGATACAGTCATAAAAAGTAAAAAAAAAATTTAAAAAATCAACAAATCTCTCCTTTTTTTTTCTTTGCTTGCTTGCTTCTTGTTGCTTTAGGATATGTCCCATCTGGTCCATATTTAGATGAATGATTATGTATGTCACTCAGTACTAGGAAAAAAATCTAGTAATTTCATTTGGTGTTTACTTACCAAAGATGAATCACAGTTCTCAGCAATGGCTAGGGAATAGTGCCATGATAGAAGAAATGTATGCGTTGCTTTATTTTCTGAAGTGTCTAATATGCTCCGTTTCATCTGAGCAAAAGCTAGAAAAATAGCAATCATGCAATGAGAAAAAGAAAACCGAAAAACAATACAGAAGGAAAAGGAGTCTGATGTATGTATATCTGAATAGTACTGAGTTTTCTTCAACAGCATTAATCCATTTTTGACAGGTGAAGTATCACGCTATCTATAAAAGTGCAATTGCTATTAATAAAGCCTTATATTCTTAGAGAAACTTCCATCCCAACGACTCACGTGACCTTCATTATTGCCAAGTTATAAAATTACAAACTAAGTTTTACTTAAAACCTAATTTTCAAAAGAATTTCCTGTTTACGTGGTGATCATTTTTATTACTCCGGATGCATAAACCAGTGTATGTCTTATCTGGAAATCAGTCCAGAAAAAGGTTGCAGAAGCAGAATAATCCTGTTTGTATTCTACATGAAATTTCAGGACTCTGGTTTTCAGCTCAAGTGTCTGTGGAACATTTAGGTATCCATGCATTTCAGGAGCAAAGCCAGTTGCTCCTTTGTCACTGAGAGAATCTGGAAGGTTTTAAGGATCGTCAGAGTGATTGGAGAATGCTGAGCAAAAGGTAGAGTCAATTATTAACCCTAATTACCTTCAAATGTCTTGGTGAAAGTGTCGGTACTGTCCCTCTTTCACTGATAGGAGCAGAAGCATAGGACAGTCTGTGAATTGTCCTGAGCTCTTTCACACACTGATCTTATCTGGCCACATCTAGGTCAGCGTTTATTCAGACAGCTTGGAAGTGTTTTTTCAGGTATTTAGGCATGATTTTCCTGGTTTCAAACTCCGAGGTAATAAAGAACGTCTTTAAAGCCTCTGTGCTGTGTCCAGCTTTATGTGTCCTTCTTCAAGAGGCTTTGTCAAATTTCCCAGGGAAATTGACAGCTAGCTCTTGGAGGAGATAAAATATGAGTTGACAAAGTCATCGGTGTTTGTGAGAAAAAGGTACTCAAGACAGACAGCAGTCTTACACAGACTATTATTATTTCAGTCAAACTTCAGGAATGCTTTGTGAATGGAAAGAGCAGTGAGGTGGCTCTGTCTTAAATTTTCTATTCTTTGTCAATTGCCACCTTTTTTGGTGTAGAGATGCCCAGTCGGGTTTATCCTAGCAATTTTGAAGATTTGTCTGTTGATACCAAAATTCTGTGGAAAATCTAAATGTATTTTCACTGTAACCAGAGCAAAACTGAGAATTTAGGATTTTCAAAGACAAGAAAAATGGCTATATTAGGAATCCTTAACCAAAATCTAAGATAAACTTTTCATGTGAGTGGGATGTCCTAGTTCTATCCGTATTACTATAGCAACCAGCTAATTATTCCACTCCTCCTCCACTGCCCTTGTGTGCACCTTTTTTTTTTTTTTTTTTCCTTTTAGGATCTATTCACCATCCAAGATATATGGAGAGGTGATGGTGCCAACTTCTTGTTCTGAACTATTTTTGCAAACTGAAATTTCCCTTAAATCTTCATCATAAATCAAATCAAAGGGTTTGCAGATAAAAGAGGCAAATCAGTTTGCTTTTTGGAGCACATGCTTAGAATTCTTTTTAAGACACTGCCTGAACTAGCAATGGTAATGACAGTAATGTACCCCCTGATTTTGCACAGAGCTTCATATTTGCATCACATTTTCAAATTCCTCAGGATTTTGAGTGCCTGTGTAATCAGAAAAAAGCAATTGTAATTTCAAATTTCCTTTTTTAAAAGTTTGAGGATTTGTTCTTTTATTTCCACTTTTTTGGGGGGTGAGGGAAAAAAACCACACTGGAAAAACAAACAAAACCCCCCACCGAACCCCTGCGAATCCACCACTCTCACCCCCTGTTGTGGATTTAGTGGAGGAAAGAGAGGCACTAGTGGGATAGCAGATTGACTCTTCCCTGGCAGCTAGCTGCCTCCGTGGCTGTCCGTGGAGCAGCTCTGCCCACCACGGTGTACCAGGCCACCTGCTAGGGCAGCAGAGCCCACGTGGCACCGCTTTTGGCCGGGCTGCGCTGCACCCTTCAAAACTGTCTCGAGAAAACAGTGCAGATGTTCCTAACGAGATACGTTTGGCATCCTGTGTATACACAAGGAAGCAGAAAACTATGCGGCTTCCTGCTGTCAATCGACAAGCAGCCTTGATAAAGCTACCGTGGAGAGACTGGCTTACTCAGGCCTGCTTAGTGTCATAGAGGTGAAAGCCATTTTGTCTCTGACTCATTGTGAGCTCCCTTTAGAAGTCGTTTGGGACAAGACTGCTTCTTTTAATTTATTTTTATTAGCAGTTAAACTTGCGGAATATGATCAGATTTCCTCTTTTAGCAACTGCTTGGTGGACAGTTTCAATTTGTTTTTCTTAAACATGAGTCACCGCAAAATGTGATGAAGGGAGTTAGGAATTATATATACCTAGAATAAATTAGAATATAGCTTAAGATGCAATAGTATTTATGAAGAATTTCAAAATTATCCAACAGAAAGAAGGGGTTGCTGTTGTAGTTCTTTAGCTGGAAGACCCCATAGCTGACTGAGAGGTAGATGAGGAAAAAGAAAAGGAGTCTTGACTGAGAAATTGCCCTTTCTTTCCCCTTCCAGGCTCCCACCAGGGAAAAAGGAGAGGGGAAGGGAATACATACCCTATATCTTATTTACATATAAGACTGGTGTTTGTTGGACAACATCCCTCCTCCTGGGATATCAATGTGAAGTGAGAAACAAATGTTCAATTGATTGTTTAACAGCCTTGTCTCTGCTCAGATGCCACTAACCAAAACGTGAAGTGAGAGCATAAATAGTGGCAGAAAAGACTAAGTCATCTTCTACTTGTTGAAAATGTCTAATATGTAGGTCCTCTTTTTTTTTTTTTAAAGATTAAAATATTCAATCTTTTTCTCTCTATTGGATGCAACAAAGTAATAAGGTTCTCTCATTTACCAAGCTGACCTATCTGTTCCTTGTGGGGCTCTAATTATAAGTCAGGGAGGGAGAAGAAAATGCTCTCAGTAGAAATTTGCTTCAGATTTTTTAATTTTACTTTACAGATCTCTCTTATAATGCATTCCTGTGGTTTTGTTGGGTGAGATGATACTTAGTTTAAGAGTCTCATGCTAAGTTAGTGACATTTCCTTGAAGCTGGCTGCCTCCCTGCACAGATAATGAAACATTTAATCAGCTTCCCCACAGGAAACTGATCTTAACTTTTAACCTTTTATTTTCCCTGCTTGGACAAAGCAAAAAAGAAAACATCTTTAAAGTGTTTATTCAATCTAAACATTAGCTTGCATTTCTGAGAAGTTGCACAGCTTTTGACTTCACAGAACACAGATTTGAAAGGGTAAAAGTTTGAAACATTCAGGGAAGGACAAGGCAGTAACTGCTTCATGCTGCAATTGCACATGGGTAAAAACTGATTTCAGTGCTGTTGTCAATTATTTCCACGCTATCTGTAGATAGTTACAAGAATTACTTTCACCTAGTTCTTACATGAAACATTCTGTGATTCACTAGGTTGTATTGTTGTATCATTTACAATGATGCATTAGGAAGCTTTCTAATGTGACTGGATCACCATAAACAAATGGAACAATTTGACTGGTGGAAAGCTAGGGTTACATACATGTAACATAACAATTATTTTGGTACATAATGACGTACATATTTTAGCAGCAATAATTTTCCAATAAAGGAAATTTTCACTGGCCAAAGAGGAGCCAATAGTTCAGTGGGTATTGGTCAGTGTACCATAGCGGTTTCTTACGACCTTAAAATTTATCGATCCGGGGATTTATGCAGTCATAGATGATTTAGAAAACTCGACAAATAACTCTTACTCAGATGAGACAGACTCATTCCTAGATCATATCAAGTAAATCAGAATTACTTAAATTAAATATACTTTAGTTCAGTTTACTTTATATCTGCTCTGAACTGAATTTATGCCACAAAAGTAAAGGAAAGTAACTATGAGCAGACTTAAATGTTGTCTTGATAGATTTCTTCCCCTCATCCTCCCTTGATGCATTGTATTTGTTTCTCTCCAGCTGTACTATTATTCACTATTGAATTGACAGAAAGCTGCTGCTGGGCTGGAAATTCTGAATGTTGGCTCTTTTTGCATGCAGAGACAGAGTGAAAACAGACATAACAGACACACAGTTTGAGAGCATTAAGACTTATGTGTTCTGTTTCCATCTTGATTCTAATAATTATGAGTTTATTATGTCATTCTTGTTATTCATCTAGCTTTTGCCACTGTAGTGGAGCTGCTGCATCTTCATAAAAACCCAAGGTATTATTTTACTTAATGACACAAAAGCAGCAACTGTGTATAGGATACAGCTTCCTTTCAGTGTTCTTGTTTCTGGTTTTTAAGTCTTACTTTTTTGCTTGCTTTAGTAAATTTTACAGTGTCTTAGTCTGATTTTTTATTTCTTGATCTTTAATTCTTGACCTGCTAGGAATATTTTGCAATTCTTCTGTATTTTGCCTTTTGCTTTCTGCATTTTCTTGATATCCCTCTTAAAATATTTAGTTATGACAGTAGGTCAAGCTCATTTTTCTCCACATTCAGGAGCCTTCCAAAAGTGATACCAAGTCTTTCCTCTGTTTTCATCCACTAGGTCTTCAGACCTATTGGTCTTACTAAAATTTTTAACATTTGAACTTTATGCATGATATATCTCCTATTGCAATCCATAACTTTTTTTTACCCATCTGTTTTTAATTATCTTTCAATTTAATAGACAGAATAAATTTATGATTATTTCACGTACCTTCTAGACCTGCTATCCTATCACATACTAATTAGTTTCAATTTTGCATGTAAAATGGAAAGACCTTTGCTGATCCAGTTGCTACTTGGTGAATAAATTTGCTAGCTATCACATCAAAAAATGGCTGATATCTGTTGGTATTTTCCAGTTTGGATATGGGAAATACATTTTTCTTGCAATATAGCTATTGGTAACATTTATATCTCCAGCAGTATTACAAAGATCATACAGTTAAATCTGTTTCTGCAAGCCTACAGCAAAACCCTAACAAATACCTGGTAGAATACATTTTCAACTTTTGCTTGAGTAAACTTTGAATAAATAAAATTGAATTATATTGAAACATTAGTGAAAATATTTATTAAATGTTAATTCATCTTGGAAACTATGACACTTAATCTGTTCATTTCAGAACTTATCCATACATGCAAGATATATTTTAGATACTTCAGAGTTGTGAGCCATGGGAAAGGGAAAACTGTCCTAAGCTGAGGTTTCAAAATATTCCATAGCCTGGGTAATATTTTAAGACAGTCACTGCTGCTTTTCCTGTTAATAAAAGTATAGCTTCTTTGTGAAAAATGTAACATATGATCCAATATAAATAGAAAATCACCTGAAAGCTCCCCAGTGCAGTCTGGGCGCTGGTGATGGGAACATATTTAGTGAGTTGTCAGCATTTTCAAATGACATTTAAGTTTCGTGTGACAAACTTAGAAAACTACTGAGTCCACAGAATAGAGTTTGATAACCACTGGCTTGTCCTTTTGCTTGCAGCTTCAAACAAAATACTCAGTGTTAGTATGGATTTCACAAAAGCTTTATTGTTGTTTTCTTTTTGTTTAATAAGATGTTCAAAAAGATGCACCTCTTTTTCCAAATAAATTTGTACCAATTAACACAAATGCCAATACTGTTTTAAGAATTGTCCTAGTTTCTTAGGAGTTTGAATTTATCATAGGAATTTAGATTAATTTAATCTGATTGTTTACAGACAACCTACAATCCTGCAAAAGGTCCTGCATTCTTTTTGCTTTCTCTTTCCATCCGCAGAAAATAAACATTATGCTTAACAATTGAGTTTATTTTTTATTGCTGTGCCCGAGGCAAAATCTCAGATTGGGGTTTGCAATCTCAGAAGACAGACAGATTTAATATATTTGTCACTACCTTGACAGGGGGAAAAAATTGCTTAAATTCATGTGTGAGAGATGAGCCTTTGTGTAATAGATGTAATCCTCACAATGAAATGTTTTTCAGGCACTCAGTTGTCCATGTTCTGATTAGAAGACATGAGCTTTTGTTCCAATTGGCCTAACTGTAGTCACTACTTTTAGTCAGATACTTCCATTTTCTTACATTACCCAGCCCAAACTTCTGTGGATATTGTACCCTATTTATTGACTTCATGTATTTCTAAATAATTACAGTATTTTTCTCAAACATAAAAATGCACTTTAAAAGACTGGAAATGGAAAGGATAACATTCTTAACCACAGTAAATAGCAGTAATAAAATTATAGCTGTAGGCTGCTAAAAATGGAGTATTTTTGAAGATCAAACATAGTGTCATGTTCATGAGTATCAGGTGAGGTGTCCAGGGCTTCAGTTTAGAAATACAGCTGTAATTGTCTTTTGTCTTTACTTTCTAATTCATATTTAGGGGCTTTAAAGATCTGTTGTAACAGGACTCTTGTTACATTTAATAAGTGCCATGTTGATTGGCGTACTCTAAGTAGGCTTTTCAGTTTGCCTGTGGGGAAATTTAATATAAAAACATTCAACATTCTTTTATTAGTGTTTTTTACTATTCCCAGTCCCATCAGACCTTTGGTGCAAGCAGTGTATTATTGAAAAGCTTATCTGTAAGAAGTGAGCCAAGGGGAAATTCAGCCTTTATTAATATTGACATCATGTTCCCTTACAATGGTTGTCTAAAGAAACTTTTCAATTGGATTTCAACTGCTTTGATGCTGTATAAATGGAAACAACTGAATGCATGATTTAACAGAGAACAGTGAAAAACGTTTCAGCCTCTATGCTCTAACATAAAGCATGTGTTCAAAGATACTACGTGGCTGTATTCTGCAATGTTTTCAGTCAACTTTTAGGTAGGAAACCAGAAAAAAGAAATCCTTTGCTTCAAGACAGACTCCATCTAAAATGAACTTACTTTTTTTTCATTTTTAACAATTAAGTCTTGTGATTTTAGGTCTTGGACCTTGGTCAAAGGATTCTAGTCCTGTCGCTCTTAAAAAACACTGTGCAAATTTGGCCTAATTGTTTAATGGACCAGATGTCCTGGCAAGGCAAAAATTGTGTAGGATTTGGAGTTGGGAAGCCTCACTTTCTAGACTGGGCTCTAGCTTCAATCAAAAATACCTGAAAATGACAAATTTCCTGATAACATATCTTTAAGTCATCTAGCTATATATACTCTCTGTAATATTTTCAGAAAACAAAGATACATATACCGTTACAAATTATAGATGGAATACATACTGCATGCACTTGGGTTTAGCAGTGTTTTAATTTGAAAAGAGCAATGGAGAAGTAGAAGTTTCTATAGCATCTGAGCAGGATAAGGGAGATATAATCCAGTTATTTTCTCATATTGAGGAAGAAAGGATGGAGGAGTTAAAGCTGAATTCTTACACTGGCACAATGCACGGGCGCTGTGACCTACAACCCTCCGCAAGAAGGTAAGTCTCTGTTCAATAGTGAATTTAAGGTTTTCTGGGCTAGAGATAGAGGATGTAATAAAGTCTGACTCTATAGACAGCTCATTAAAGTACTCATTCAGAAGTGCTTGGCCTCCCCAAATCTGTAGCTATGTCTCTATTTCAATTCATTATTATCTAATAAATAGTGCCCTTAGTAGGTATTCCTTTTCATTTCAGGTTTGGGCCATTTTAGGTTCTTGTCCTGGCTTCTGCTACAATAGAGTTAATTTCCTTTCTAGAAAAATTCTCATTGTATGAGAATAACAATGATGATAAACTAATGGTTTAGTTGTTGCCTAAGTCATGTTTATACTAAGACAAGATCTTTTCTCTCATCCCAGTCCACCAGAGAGGAGGCTGAGGTTGCACAAGAAGGTGTCAGGGAATACAATCAGGACAGCTAACCTCAACTGACTTAAGGGATACCCCACACCATATGATGTCATGATCAGCATACAAAGTTGGGGGAAGCAGGAGGAAATGGGGAATGTTTGGAGTTATGATGATTGTCTTCTGATGTCATCACTAGATCTGATAGAGCCCTGCTTTCTTGGAGAAGGGTGAATACACCTGCTTGCCCATGGGAAGTGGCAAATGAACTCCTTGCTCTGCTTTGCTTGCATGAACAGCTTTGGCATTATTTATTAAACTGTCTTTATCTCAACCCATGAGTTGTTGCATTATTTCTCTTTCGGTTCGCTCCCTTGTGCTGCCAGAGGAGAGTGAGCGAGTGGCTGTGTAGGGCTGGCCAGGGTTAAACCACGACATCTGAAAAGTTTCTGGTTTATCTCTTTTCTTTCTGTTAATAAGAACAATGATGCTTGAAAAATCTGTCTTCCAAATAAGAGTTTTTCATTGTGCCTCAAAAGACCACTTTGTGTTTTACACTAGTAGCTCCTGGCAACCATGTACATTGTAGCAGAGTAATCATAAATGCTTTTTCTCAAATGTTTTTTTAAGTTTTCCCTGTGTAAAATGTGTAGTCACTAAGGACTTCAGCTGTGCATCATAGGTGAACATCAGGTAGATGGTGGTGTTAAGTGTTGCAGACTTGCAAGTAGGTTTTGATGGTGGGACCACATTATGAAAAGTTTCCAATACAGGAAAAACAGGCCCATGAGGAAGGGCTGTTATTACGTACTGAATATATTAAAGATTATTCTGTATGATTCATAGAGCTGAGTTTAGATGCTATTTCCTTCCCTCCTACATATTTCTGCTGCTTTTTCATCTCAATAGGTTTTTCAGTGGTCTCATAAGATGGCCTCTGAGAGGTGGTTGTCTCAGAACAGTCACATGCTTTGTGAAAAAATGAAGTACTTCATGTTCTGAATTTCAAAATATTTAAGAGATTATGTCATTTGGCCTAGGGGAAGTAGAAACGATGCAGCATGATAAGCGATCTTTTCCTGACTTTAAACTTTTTTTTTTTGTTTAGTAGACTCACAAGTCTCTGAGTCAGTGTAATTTAAGCTAATGAAGAGTCCAAGAGGATAACAACAAAATGAACAGGGCATCAGGAAATAGCAATAAAAATTATTAAGTCAGTTTAGTCTCATGAAGACACAAAGCCATGATGACAACTGTAATTTATGCAACCTGTACAATATGCCAGATACAGGACATGTGATGGGGCAAATTCAAAGGAAAAATATGAAGGACGTAGATGCAGTTCTGTTGTTAGTTTTACTTCCCAGAAGTATTACAGTTCTCTAGAAGCATTACATAAATTTCTATCAGTTGAGATATCAGCTGAGGTATTTGAAGGAGTTCCTAGCATAGAAGATAGAAAAAAAATTGAGATATTTAAAAATCAAAAGAAAGATTGATACTTTTTTGTCTTTTTTTTTAGCCTTAATTTTGTTTTAACCTAGGTAATAAGAATGAAAGACAAATAATCATCTTCAATCCAGAACATCTTATGAAAGATTGAGAAAATCTGACTGCTGCTCTAGCTTGGAGGTCTGTGAGGTGGTTTTTTTTGTTTGTTTGTTTGCTTTTTTTTTCACTGTACTTGAGCAACAGTATCTTAAGGCCTATGCAATTAAACTTTTCATAGCCTTGTTTTTTTGGTCTGAAAAAATTAGATGCCACTTGTGAGAGGAGGTGTAGGCATTCATATCTTATTGGATCTTATTGCAGACTTCTTAAGGTAATCATCTAAAATAATTTGAATGAATCATGGTTTTTTTTGCAACTATCTCTCTCCATTGTTTTTACAGGGAGCCCAGGAAACTGGCTTAGGCTATGTGACTATGTTTAGACAGCAGAAGAGATATGTCAAGATAGATGCTTAGTTTTAGATGGCCAAGGATATATGAGAGGAACATCTGCCTTTATGCTCATTTATTCGGCAAGATGGCGAGGGGAGTAATCTCTTTAGCTGGAAAATAAAGACATGTTACTTTCAAATGCAGAAGCTTATTGACACACGACTCTAAGCAGAGGAAGATACTGTAAACAGTAACTATGGAGACGTGCAGCTGATATAACACTCAGTAACGTCTAGCAGTTGTAGAAATACATTTGTTTGTTGGACAGCAATAAATACAAATGGAACTGGGAAGAGAAAAAAATTATGCAAATAGCCACCATAAGCAGCAACTGCACCTAACGTGAGACTTAGCAGATGCCATTATCAAACAGATTGTTTCTAAAGCCAAAGAACACTTTAAATTAGGTACCATTTTGTTAAGCCTCCTAAGTAAGTATTGTCTCATTCAGACGTAATTTAATTTTAAAGCTTAAGATATAATAGACAATAGAGTATCTCATATTTTTTTTTTTAAGTATTGTCTCAGAGTCTCCAATTCTTTCCCTGAGGGCAGAGAACCAACAGCTCAACTACCTGGTCTTACTGGCTCGCATACCATACCAGTGCATGGTTTTTGACACTAACACACTGTAATAGGAGTGATAAAGGCACCCTGTTCTGAAAGATGAAGCTTGAATCCCTTTTACAGGAGCCAGCTCAGGATGTCACAGTTGTGCTGAACCAGAGTTAAAGGGAGTAATGAAGAAGAGTATGCTGCTAAATAAAAGTCAGCCTGGAAATGACCCAAGGACCAGGTTGAGGGGATCTGCTGCGGTAAAGTTGCTGACGGCTGGCTCCACCCTAGAAACACTTATTTTGAAAAGGACAAGATGAAGCCTTCTGTAAAAAAAAAAAACAAAAACCAACAGGGAATA
Organism: Donacobius atricapilla; assembly: GCA_013397315.1. Classification (NCBI taxonomy): domain Eukaryota; kingdom Metazoa; phylum Chordata; class Aves; order Passeriformes; family Mimidae; genus Donacobius; species Donacobius atricapilla. The sequence continues at coordinate 551,212 of WBMY01005669.1, forward strand.
AACTAGCAACTAAGCAATGTGAATAAACAGGGACCAGTGCTTCAGCTCTCTTTCCAGTCTTCTTTTATTTTATCAGTGTAGGCACCCCAAGTAAGATCTCACCAACCTTAATAAAATAGTAGCGGTGCATCACTCTCCTTTCTACCTCTAATTTAGATAGAATCTTCCTCTAATTTCCAGAATGGAAACATCCATTCTGTCTAGCACAGGACCAGCTTAAATTACAGGAGTTTGTTTCATTTCTCTGACATATGAAGGATACTTGACTCTTTTTGCATCTAAGCTGGCTTTGGCAGCAGCATAATCATATTTGCATTTGTTCCTGAGCTAATAAATCCAGCCAGATCCATGCTGTCTCTGAGCAGAGTCAGCCAGAGTTGTGGCAGTTCACAGCATGGCTAGTTCATGAAGCAGATACCTGAAAAATGGCTGTGACTGTAAGAAAAAATGTTTGTGCCTTCTGGCCTTACATTGCATTATTACTTTACAGGCTTCAATTTTTGCTTGCAAAGAATAAACTGAAAGAGCCCTACCCTGAGAACACTTGGTTTCTGAGAATAAACATAATTACTGCTGCATATTATAGACAACAGTAAATTAAAAATAGAACATTACTATCTCACAGGAGAATTCTGGCTTTTACAGTAGGAATGATGATTATATACACTCCAGGTATCTAAAAACATAGTTCATATAGTGTGAAAGCAAAAAATATTTTCTATACTTAATAGAGGAGTCTGCACACTACATTAAGGAGCTGTATGATTTCACTCTTGAGTTTTTGATAATCTCCAGATAAACTTATTTTGTAAAGTGGCAGAGTATATTGCCATGAGGGTTCTCTAAAAACTTCACAATACAGTTATTATATAAATAGTTGCTATGAGAAATTGGTCAAGTTTCTAGACACATGAGATTCAGCAGGCTTATGGTCCACAGATTTTAAATTAAGGCAATTCAAATTCTGGCTTTTGTGCTACCTCCGCAAAAGGATGACAGGGATTTTTACTTGTCTTGGGGCTTTCCCCAGCTTCGCCTTGTGTCCAGTCACAAAAAAACTTTTTCAGATAAAGTCTATCTCCAGCAGAACTGAATTGGCAGCAGTGTTGGCATATGCAGGAACAAGCAAGAAAAGGAACAAGGGCAGCTGAAGGGCAGCAACGAGTTGACAGCAGCAACTGGCAGCAACTAGTTGACAGGGATGAAAAAGGAAAAGTTCCTGAAATTGCCTCGAAAGCTCTGTGCCGACCTTGACAGTGCCCAAGTAAACCTTCTTCTACTGGCTGGCTCTGGCTGCAATGTTAAAAGGTGCGTAGGTGCCAGTGTGTTCTTTGCAGAGAGAGTGGACGCACCTCAGCAGAGGTGTAATCCTGCCTCTCTGTGTTTTCTGTTGTGTGGTACTTCTTTCAGTAAGGCACCTCAGAGCTGCTCTTCTGTCTATGGCTTTAAAAATGTCAGCAGGTCCCTGAAATTCCTTGTTTGACACTGATTGTCTTATTTGACTTCAGGGTAAAAGATCAAGCTCTGCTGGAGACCAAAAATTACAGAATTCCTTAAAAAGAAAATACATGCAATTATGTGAGAGGAGAAAAAAGGGGCAAATTAAATAAAGCACAAAAGAAGAAAACTTTAACTAAAGACGAGTAGAGTATTGTTACTTCTTTAGTAAAGCATTGTTTTTGCCCTGTCTCCCCTTCTGTGAAATAAGAATAGTTAGTTTAATTAACATGGATAAAGAGAGCTAAAAGTTTTGCATGTATACATTTAAGCTGTAGGTCCCTGTATTGCAAAAAGAAAAATGAAAACCTTTTCAGAAGGAGATTTTTCCTCCCTTGAAAGACTCCTGCAGAGCAAAATCAAAATCACACATTAAAAACACATACACACTCATAAAAACATTGAAACTCCTGACATTTCTTATGATTAATAAATACCAAAACATACAAAGTACAGAGTGCACTGTGTCTCTTACAATAGAAAATACAGTTAAATAAAAAGGGAAATGTTAATGGCAGTCTCTAAACTTTACAGTTTTACATTGCTACTTTCTCCAGGAATTTAAGCCATCATGTTTTCTCAACAATAAACTCTAACAAAATCCCCTAATTTAAAGTTAGACCTTGTGAATGACAAACATATAAGATTGATAAGGCACACACAGAAAGCTACTAATGAGGGTGTGAAAGTTTCCAACAAATTATCCTAAAGGTATTTTATTACACATGGAAGCATTCTGTTAACATGTAATGATATCGTGGAAGAGCATTTTTCAGATTCCTGAAACCAAAACAGCAGCTGAAAAACTAGGAAGCCTAAAAAGTATTACAGTTCATCATAAAGCAGATTTGGGTGCAATAGGTTAGCTCATAAATCAGAGTTATAGAATTGACTGCAGGATAACTAAAACAGCGGAAGCAGTACTCTTTGCAAAGGAACTACGACTCCAAACAATGCATGTAACCAATAGAAAACAAACACATTAAAAGAAAGGAAATTAGTGAAGTCATTACACAAACCCAGCTGGGAACCCAGCTGTTTAAAGATGTAGCAAGCACTCTAATTCTTGATCTTTGGGAGTGTCTAATTAGAAAACAAACTAAAATGTTTTTCTCCAAGACAGTATTAAGATAAAAATAAAAAGAAAATTTCCTTTCAGAATCATGTTTGTCTGCTGTGACAGTGCAGGACTTTGGAAGGCTGAATAACCAAGAAAAAGATAAGCATTGCTACTGCAGAATTATGGAATCAATCATGCTTAATAAGGACTTCAATCTAGCCAAGCATAATTCCATTACATCCTTATGAACAGCTTTTGTTTTGCAGCTTACCTGTTGTGCTTTTACTCCACTGTTTAAAACATTAAATAGATAATTTGGAAGCCTACAGTGTTAATCACCCTGCTTGAACAAACCAATCAGGGAAGTACTGCACTGTTGAGGACATAATGGTAAATTGTACTTCAGACCATAGGCCATGCATGCATCTCCATCCAGAGCCACCTTACCCGCAGGAGATGCAGCAAAGCATGTTTGTTTTATTATAGAATTGCAATCCCCACTTTGCGCTTCTTCATTTTCATGGCTCCACTGCTTTGGTATTGATAACTTTAATGCACAAAGTAATAAGAAGGTTATTGCAAGCATAGGGATCAGATTGGCAGAAACAGACAGGAGAGGATAAAGGAGACTGGATTTGAAAGAGTACAGATAAGGATGCACTAACTGTGGGATAAGTGTAGCATTACTTCTGACCATGTGCATCTAGCAGCTTTAAGATTTCCAAGAAGATAAATGTGAAGATAAAGTGGTTTTCTAAAAGAGATGACCGATGTAATCACTCTTCTATTTTGGGATAATTGTCATTAGAGTCAGTTCGAAAGCCGAAAGAATTTGAGACCCTTTCCCCAGCAGATTTAAAAACCTGCCTCAGATTGTCCTCACAATTCTCTGAAGCAGAATTTGCTTTAAGTTTCTCTTTCCAAAATGTTACATCACACCTTATGCTCCTTACAACTTCAAAATCTCTTCATTGTTGTTATTACTCTAACCTACTGTTGTTATTACCTTATCTAATAGAAAGACATAATTTATGTCAATATAATGGTCGTGTTAAGGCTGCAGTAGTAAAACAATTTCCCAGTATGATCTGGTTCTAGGGTGCCATCCACTGAAATGCTAATATTATCAGCCAGAATCCAGTAGCAGACAAGGTGAGGTTTACATTTTCTGAGGATATAGTGCAAGGAAATGATCTTGAGGCATCAATGGTATAAAAAATTACACATAACTGTGCAGTGAAATTGTTTTAATGTGCACTGACTTTTTAAGAATGCTATGTGTATGCTGAATATTAAGCCAGTACTTGAAGATATTGGTGTCAATCTTTCAAAGAGTACCCCTTTTTACATTATATTAATAAAACTTTAAATTGCTATAGTAAAAGAAGCATGTGGGTTCGCTTTTACAAAAATGTATTATCCATTACTAACCAGTTATTCTGCAGGCTAAATTAATTGAAGCTATTTTATTAAAAATACCTTACCAGTATGTAGTATTTTCATCCCTCCATTGGTTCAGCCCTTCATTAAATTAAAATCTATCTTCCTTCTGAGTTTTCAGCCTACCCTTTTCACCTGGATTGCATCCACGTGACAAAGATTTAAGTTTGGAGAAAATCTTCTAGGATCCAAACATGTGAGAGCCTGCTACTTTCCTTTTCCATTGTATCTGTAATGCTTAATCTGTTAAGCTTGCTTTTTCAGTTCCCCTCACTGATGCCTGGTCATCTTCCCTGCCAGGAGACATGATATACAAATAACCCTCCTAGCAGTTAGACAGATGCCTGTGATTGTGTAGTGGCCAATTTCCAAATTTCAAGATGGATAAGTATGAGCAAGAAAGAAATTTTGGAAGAGCTCAGGCAAAATCTCTCCTGAGATGGCCCATCACAGACAGAACAATCTGCCTGAAGGTCCTCCAGAAGCAGTTCAGTCAAGGAAGCTCTCACTCTGAGTATTACCTTTTCAAATCTCTCCTGAGCAATCCTGTTAAATGCACCGATTTAGAAATATTGAGATGACAATGTAGAGGATTGCCACTTGGGGATTTTAAAAAGTGTTGGTCATTAACCAACATTAATTAACATCACTTACAATAAGCAGTGAACTTGGTGGTCAGCTGATAGACCTATCTTGACATTATTGTAGCAAGGAGGCATGTCTCTGTTTCGAATCCATTCACTGACCTCTTCATTGAAAGAACTCAATGCTCAATAGAAAAAACAATTTGGAATTTAAAACCATATATAAATATTTAGTATGTACACAGACAATGAGTACTCTAGCATTTGATATTTTATTTGGATGAGGATCAGCTCTTCTCGTAAGCTTTCAATCAACTTTTTAAGAAAACTGATTCTGCCAGGTGGAAAATAAAATATGTCATCTCAAAATATTTTGCAAACTTAAATGGGTTGTTAAAAATTAAATTTCTTAGAAATTATGTAGTTCAAGGGGCATGAGTGCCGTTGGAATTTGGGCAGGGTGCACGGGGTTTCTGTACAATTCCGCACAAGCAAGCAATCTTGTGACCGAATATGATTCCTAAGTCATACCTTCAACTCGCCGTTCCATCTTTTCCTCCCACCTCTACAGTTTTTGGTTTTAAATACCTCAGTTTTTCTGTTTTGTTGTGTTTTTTTTTTTCTTTCTTCTACCTGTTTTAACTTGCCTTGCATTTGTTTGTCATGTCTTATTAAGAATGAAATCTCTCTGGGGCAGGGAACTTGTCTTATTTATTTATATAAAATTCAGAACAAATATATGGTATTATGTAAATTATTTTAATTTAAAAATAACAATAGCTTCCTATCAAGTCTCATTTTGAGGTCTGTGCTCAATTTTTCTCTAGTATGCTTCTTATGTTGTTGCCAAGTTAACTATTTTTCTCATGTATATTTAAATACCTACCTTTCCTTATTGAGTGCCTAAATTAATTTACTTTACTTAAGCAGCTGGTTTTCCTATGAGAAGTCCAAATTTCAGGGGGCAAATTTAAAGACCCACTGGAGGTAATTAGAATTTTACCATTTACTTCACAGGGACAATATTTCAACTAAACCTCAGCTGGCAGTGATTCCTGTGCCATGAACTGCCATTAAACTGACTGCAAGGTAAACTATGATTCCAGCTGCCACTGAATGGAGAATCTACAAATTATTTCTCCTTTCATTCATTTCATTGTGTAAAACACTTTCTGAGTGATACTCAGTATCACTTTCTTTGACTTTTATTTTCCTTTATGGTATTCTCCTTTGACTTTGGTTGTGCTCACTCTTAAGCAAGAAGGCTGTTTTTGCATGACGTTCACCCTTCAGCAAACTGCTGATGCTCTGAGCTCCACTTTTCTCATGCTTTCTTTACCTTCTGGTTTCTTTAGGTTTTGTTCCCCCTCCCACCCCTTTTAGTGAGCTCAGGCTTTCCCAAATTTTTTTTTTTTCATCCTAGCTCTTCCATGTCTACTCCCCTAGCCCCACATTGTCTAATAAAAGCATTCTCTTTCTTTACGTTCACTAGTGAAAAGCAAAATCTTATCTCCTGAAGAGGCTAAATATTATTATTACCCTTACTTTCCAAACAGGAAAGCAAAACAGAAAGGCAGTGAATAGACAAAACAAGAGAAGGAATCAATGTTTAGATCTAGGATTAGCACACAGAAGGAAATCTGCAATTTGTCCCATGGTTGAGATTTTCTCCCAGTATAGGGATATTCGTCTCGTGGCTGTGGGATTATATTGCCTGCTAAACTGAAGCATGCAACAGCCACACTGTCATTTTGCACCAGCTTGGGCTGCTTCCACTGTTTGCAGCTCACAGAAGAGCCCCTGTGAAATCAGGGATTAGGTATAAATTATACTGAATAGGCTGAGATTAGTTTTGGGAGTCATAGCATCCAGAAACTCAAGAGGACCCAAGCTTTGCAGACATATGAGTGTGTCTTTGATATACAGACCTAACACTCAATATGCCCTGGAAGTCTCTGCACGGACTATATTATATCTTTCTTAGAGAGAAAAAAAACCAACTCAAACCCCAAGCAAGAACAAATAAAAAATTAAGCCATTCTTCTAAGTAATTTCTTAATGTATGATTGTTTATAGGAGTATTTTCACCCTGTTAAGTCTTGAAATGAGTGATATTTCTACTGGTAATGGATTTGATTTATATTAACACAAGTATAGAATGCTTCAGAATGAAAAAAAAGGGGAATTTTAATAAAACTGGAGAATAATCAGTGAATGTGTTTGTTTCTTTTGACCATTATACACAGCTGTTGTAAAGTTGGCAAAGACACGTGCCAGAGAGCTACATATCTCATACTACAAACTGTTTCACACTTTATTCAGTAACAGCTGGTAAAATGGCATTTAAGAAGAGTTTTGATTTAATCTAATGAGAAACTATGTTGCAATATACTGTACTGCCTGTGGAAAATAATAAGACAAACATTGATTTTTATGTTGCTATAATAGTTTCATTTTCGAGAAATAGGAATTTATATGCATAGTTACTTGCTATCATTCCTCTCTCCATATACAGGCTACCAAACCAAACCAAACAGTCTTGAAGTTTAGCCACTCGAGAACTGCCAGAACAGGAAAAGATCTCCTTAAGATTTGTTTTATATTCCACTGACACAAGCTGGTGTCAAAGGGAATGAGACTGTGGAACTTAGAGAGAGGCAGAAAGAAATTAGGGCACACCAGTACCAACATGAAAGGAACATAAACAGAAAACAGAGAGTGGAAAGTAATGTAAACTCAACTCCAGTTTCATATATACACCAAGTATTTGAATTATTAAATATCTTATTTATGTATTTTAAGAATGACATAGTTCTTAAATACACTAAGACAAGACAGCAGACAAAATTTAGCATCCACAAGAGCTCTGACTGTTCTGCCATTAATATGAATACTATTAGAATTTTGCTTGTTTTACATCAGTGTAAATCAAGGTTAGAATCAGGTCTAAAAGTATGTGTTTACTGTGAAATGAAGCAAGCAATGAGCTGGACACCCAGCTCACTAATTAAGTGTTAATTCTCACTAATTAAGTGCTACTTACCTTACCATTTTGCACTACAACTACCGCTGTCAAAGGCAGAGCACACATCTGAAAATAATCACTCAGTGGACCTCACTTCGATGTCCAAACCACACAAGATATTACCTCTTGTCTCTCAAAAGCCTCCTACTTTGTCCCAAATGACTTTTCATTCCTGAGCACCCTTACTACCTTCAGCCACACAATTCCCCTCATCTTCATGTTATACATCTTTAATCTTGTAGTGGAAACACAAGTCCTCATACCAATTCAGACCCTTAGAACTGAAAATACACACACACAGAAATTAAAATGTAGTATAAGAGCCACAGGGAGACCTTCTAGGAAAGAAATGTGGCCAGCCAATCAGAGAAACTCGCCCAAAGTAATGTGGTGATGAATCTCAGGCTGGTTGTCAGGGATCATTCTGTGGATCTTTGCCATGTAGACATGGGTGCCACCAAGAAGACAAAGTTCTCCTTTGAGTCCTAAATGGAAGTGCAACTGTTAATGAACTAACCACTTGCATGAGAAGACAAGGGTCTTACATGATTCTTCTGAGAGTGATTTAAATTTGTCCATATTCCAGAATTTCTTGGAAGTAATTTTGCAGAGGCTGGCTTAGTAATGTGCACCATCAGCTATTTCTTAACAGTTTTACATATTTCCAAGCAGGCTTTTTCTCCACGTATTAAGAATGAGTCCTGTCAAGTATTCATCCTTTGCATGATTACAACTTCAATTTAAGTTTATTGGGACTTTTGAGTATGACTTTAATACAGGATGAAAAGCACTCATGACATCTGATACCTATTAATTCGGGAATTCACAATTTAATACCTTCGGTGTTAAGAGTGTCTTGCATATTTGCAAATACATTTCAAAGTGTGTTTACTTGTGCTTATAATGACATTATGCTGAGAATATTTCCCCCTCAAAGGAATTTATCATATTTTGTTTGCTATTACTAACATGTTTTTTGAGCTGTTAGTCTGAAACAAATATTTAGACAAGTGAAGGAAGTAGTATTATTATTTCTCCCACTGCACATTAGTAAAATGTAAAGTACTGTGCACCTAGATTGTTATCTGTTTCTGATGAAGCTTGTGATTATATTTTCTGGGTTTAGTTTGAAAGCTAAGACATCTGTTTATCTGGTGCATACAGAATAACTCTCATGTCTCTTCATCTCTTAAATTTTCAAAGGCTTTCATTCTGTTTTAAATCCTTTGAAGAAGCAGTAATCAAAGACAAAAATTATCAGAGGTACATTTTTGTTTTCCAAACAATGAAAATAACAACGCTCATCATACTCCGATTTCAGGCACTTGCAATGAAACTTCAAACCTGGAGATTTGCCACAGAAATCAAAAGTAATATGGGTAGCAGCAAACTCCAAAGTGCTGGCTGGATTACAGTTAATATGGGTATACCCCCCCTAGACTTCAATTCATCATATAAATTTAAACCAGGCATTTAAATAATAAAGACCAATAAGGCAATGCAAAGACATCAAAAAACATATCCCATCACAGCATGACAATGCATCAAAGTTTTTTTCTTCTCCTTTTTTTTATTCAGATAAAGAAACCAAGGAGAATAATGGTGAAATGCCTTTGTAGCACAAAAGCATTCTGAAAACAGAACATTGAACAAAAAATATTTTGCCATTCAAAACTGATTTTCAATTTCAAAACTTATATTGAAGCAATATTTCGCAAGGAGGAATCAATATAGTCCTGTAAAGTAATTGGCATTGCAGTTGAACTGTTTTAAGTAAGATTTTTTTCTTGCCTAATCTATTCAGATTACAGTTGTATTTAGAACTTGAGGGGAAAACTAACAGAGGTCTTTCTTGAAAACCTGAAAATTTTCTATGTATTTTTCATTAATTTATTACTTCTACATACACTTTCACTATGATCATGCCGTTTGGAATAATCCTCGGGCAGGAGAATTAACAGATTTAGTCAAGTTAAGAATAGCAGGAATATGGGAAATGTTTTTTTTTGAAAATTCTAATTAATTTGAGGCAGATTTGAATGCCATGGGTAAAAAGCCACACAAACTTGAAGTCAAACATGATCTTTAAAGATTTGCCTATTATCTTTTGTTTTATTAGAAATTAGCGTAATGATAGTTAAGAAAAAATTCCATAGTCAGTGATAGGATTCCTGCTGCCCATATTTAGATCTATATGCTGTAATTTCCTACTTTATTAATCATCCTTTATAGTCAATGCAAAGAAACTGTTTGCTAGTCTCCTACTCACCTGATCTATTGTAGATTTCTGCTTCAAAATGAAGTGAATTGCAGCCCAGAAGCATCTAATAACAGGATCTTGAATGACCAATTCACTGGTAGCTCACATCTATATTTTATATATATATATATCNACTTTTCTGAACTGGGCACAATTTTCACCTTAAAGACACATTCCTCATTTGACTCATCAGTATTCCTACAGCTGCCCAGCCACTGATATTAGGCTGAGGACATACTGGAAGAAAATAAATAATGTAATACAGTGTCATTCTGGTCCTCAGCCTTCACTCTGGAGTGCGCAGCAGACATCACAAAGGTTCAGAGTCCTACAGGTTCAACAGGTTCAGCCCTGCATTCTGCACTCTGCTCAATGACATGTAATGGGATTCTGATGGGTTACTGTGCCAAGACTGTGCAGCCTTGTCCTGCATCTCACCACTTTGGATACAAGTTGGACAAATAGCATGCAAATTCTGTCTTCACAGTTGTACTGAACGGGAGGAGATAACTGAAGATATTTTTTGCTGTGCTGGAAAGCAAAGAGGAACTTTCAAAGATGCCAAGGTTTTTTGACATGGGACCTTCACTTGGTTTGTTACTGACATGTAGCACATAGATATCTAGCATGGAGAAGAAAAAAACAATTATCTGTCACTCAAAAGTAGGTAGGAAACTGTGTTCCTGTATATTTCTTTTGACAACATTAGTTTCTCTTATCCCTACAGTCTCTTTTTAAACAAAAAAAAAGTTGTTTGATTAGATCTATAATGATCAAAATAGGCTTTGACAGAAGCAACTTCCAGTTCATTTAATGACACTTGAGTCCTTTACACAAAAAAAACACATACAAAACATTAAAGAAAAAAAAAAATGGACTTTTCTAATTTTAATAATTTGAAATTGTTGTTCTCACTTGCATTAAAAAGCTCATTTTGCTATCACAATTCACCTTTGAGATTGCAATGTAGTTTACATCAGTTTGACTAGTCTTAAAATAACTGCAGCTAAAAGTGGAAGCTCTTGTCCATGTTATCCTAAGACTACATATTTACTGTCCGTGAAGAGCAGTGCTGGCTTTCAGTCCTGTTGGCTCAGGGCTGCGCTTTCTGCACCCTATGGGCAGCTCAGACCCTGCCTTACAATGGCTTTGAGATGACTTTAAACCTAAACTATGACTGAAAGTGCTAATTCCCCCAATTCTTCCTCTGCCCACATATTCCACTCCCACACCTCCCATTAGCATTTATGCAAAAGGAATTGATCCAACTCAAAAGTTTTAGTACTTGGGAAGCTGAGTGTTGGACCAATTCCCAGACCTCTCTTACAAGGTAGCCGTAAGATCTCACGTGCTGGCACAAGGGAAAAAGTGGGAACAGAGAGAGAGGAGAGGTTGGAGTGATCATCTTTAGCAGCATTTTGTACTTAAGTTAAATGAAAGTGTTCATGAAAAAGTGTTCACAGCCTAATTTAATTCACATTTCCAAGTTTCTCAGTGTTTCCAAGATAGATGAGCGACTGTCACACTCTCTGACTCTCAATTCTACCTCCCTCCCCTCCATCTGGGAGCAACCTCAAGATGCTATCATCACAGCAGCAAAAGAGCCCTCAAAAGCATATTTGCCTGTCAGCTGGATAGTTGACTTCAATTAGAAGTGTAAGGAGTTTTGTCTTATGGGTCACAGGTAGATTTTCCTAGCCAGATTGGGTTGGTTAACAAATCTATTTGGGTCCTTTACCTTTACCTGCATGATTTGATTTTTTGGGCAGGGAAATAATCAGCTATACATATCTTATGACCTTCATCTAAATGGAAAATATAGAAGTAAAGTAAAAACCTAAGCAATTATTATGAGGAAAATTAAGATTTTCAAGCTGCAGGTACAAAAAATGATAAATAGAAAAGATGGGGTGTCGCAGTGCCTTCAGAGAGTNCCATATTTGGTCAAAAGGATTTCATGCTTCGAATGTGCCTTTCCTTCAGTTTGTGACAAGTCATTGGTGGTCCCACATANCTCTGGCACCGGGGCAGCGTGTCAGGCACAGCTCCAGCTACAGATAACCAGAGCTGATCCTGTGGGTTTTGAGATCCGTCGACCCACTCTTCTTCTTGGCACAGGTTGTATTTGTGCGACGTCGGTAAGGAGGAAAGGAGTCTGGGTTGGGGGAGCCAACAAGATTTATTGGAAGGCCGTGCGTGGGACCTTCTCACCTGAGGCTACAGCCCAGCCCAGCCCCGAACCCGGCTCAAACACTGACTTTTGAACCGGGGAGGGGAAAGGGGAGTGAACGAGGGAAAACCCAATGGGGACCCTCCAAGGAGTGACCCAGTACATAAATGACACCCTT
>WBMY01005669.1:564490-590311 GCA_013397315.1 Donacobius atricapilla
CTTCTCACCTGAGGCTACAGCCCAGCCCAGCCCCGAACCCGGCTCAAACACTGACTTTTGAACCGGGGAGGGGAAAGGGGAGTGAACGAGGGAAAACCCAATGGGCACCCTCCAAGGAGTGACCCAGTACATAAATGACACCTTTGGGAACCAACCTCAGGTTAAAGGAGGGGACAGTGTTCCTTTGCACCCAATCCTCCGCCATCTCTCCCAGAGCTTTCTAGAAGCTAGGTTGGGTTCCTGAATGACAGACAGCTCACCGAGGGAGGGGACAGGGAAAGGACACATCCAATTTCTATGGAAACTGGGGAAGGATACATTGAGTGACAGGAGACAGAGCAGGGAACAACTATACCTAGGAAACCAAGGGGGGTGAATAGAACAAACCATTCTAACATATCAAATAAACATAAAAAATCCACACTGCTACAATGGGGGAAATCAAATATAAAGAAAGTAAAGGAAAGGAAAGAAAGTAAAGAAAACTAAATGCATAGTAATTTTAATATATTAGCATAGTGAAAAAGGTGTCATGAAACATTGAATATATGTTGGTCTTCTGCCTCAAATGGACAGATATTCTTTAAAACTCATGAATTATTGCATCTTAATAAAACTCATTTTTAATGAGAATTTCAATTTATGAAAATTTATGTGAATTTGTGAATTTTTAAAATATTAAGAGAGCAACTTTTGTATGCATTTGAATATTGAAAGCCTAACTGTTATAAACCAATATGCTAGTAAGTATTCCAGAGTGACAGAAAAAAAGACCCAAAGAATTGATGCCTTTGTTGAATATAAGTCTAAGGTGATACATAGCTTAATGATTTTCTTTTTCCACAGAAAATTATCATCTTGCCTCTTGGCTTTCAGCAGGTCTTGTTCCCTCTTCTGCCCTGGATATTTGCTCCCCTCCCCAGCTGGAAGAATATCCGACTGCTCAGTTACAATGTACATGTACAAAACATTGACCCGAATACCAAGTCAGGTGTACCTGGCCACTCTTTAAGAATCAGAATGTCAGTGACTGTAAGAAAAGGTAAGACAGCTATTTTTTACAATTATTTTTAAAAAGTAGAAGGGATTGCATTCAGAAGACAGAGTTAACAAGCAACATCTAGTGCAGATTTAGGACTCTACACTTGAGAGAAGTTTGCAGTCAAATCCATCCTGCCTCTTGGCCTCACTATCATTTCTAAATGAGCCTTCTCAGGAAGGGAGAGCCCAATTTGTTTAACCATCCCCCAATGTCAATCATTCAGTGTTAATAAAACATCCTATGGCAGACACTGTCCGTCAGCAGCAGGCTTTCCTGAAATACTACTGAGCAATACTGAACTGCATGGGGAGGTGAGAAAAAGGCATTTTCAGCAATGGGCTTGCATGTATATGGGGTTAAATCCTATTCTGAAGCAAGCAGATGACAATGAAGCAGGAACTCAACTGCCTAACGTGTCTGGTGTAGTTTTAGATGCCCTAGGCTATGTCTGCATCAGAAGCTCGTCAAATCCAAGAGGAGCACTCTTGAAGTGCTCGAGACTCCATGTCCACACCACTCGCATCTCACAGTTTTTCTCTTTGGACTATTTGTAATCTGGTGTGAGAGAGTGAACTTGGTGTGCTCACATGGAAAGCATTCTGCAGTTTAGTTTAAACTCCCCCAAACCTGGTTCACTGGCTTTGGAAACTCTTTGTAATGGGAACCACAGGTTAGAAAAGGGAACCTGTAGGAGATTGTTTCAGAAATGCACTCCTGATGCAAACATCTGCAAGGTATCTCAGACACTGAGGAAATCAGATAGGCCAGAGATTGTGGAAGACCTGTGTCTTTTTGGGGAAATATTTAGAAGGTAGGCAAGACACTCTAAAATGGCAGTAATACCTTTGCTACTCCCTAAGGGGAAAGGGAATTGGATGAATACACAGATTTGCAAAATGAAAGCAAATCTGAGCCCTATGCATATTCTGACCAAAGCAAACAATTCCCTTAATATTCCCATCTGTGAATGCAGACCTCTGTGACAGTAAATGAGGTATTTATATATATTTGCAGAGAATCCTTTTATCTTCTTTCTTTGTATAGTCCTATGAACCTTGGGGAATTATCTGTATTTATCACCCTGAATCCTTGCATTTGGTTCTGTATCTCCTCAGTTCTATCTTTTCTTTATTTCCAGAAGTCCGCATGGCAGCTTTCCAATTGTATTTATCCACTCCAACTAATTGAGTCACATAAATGTAAGTAATTTGAAACATTATTGTGAGAGATTTCTGTTTGCCTCTTTAATTAAGCAGTTGTTCACAGGTGCATACAGTTACAACAAAATTAATTGATAGCTTTATATTGCAGTTCTTGAGTCTGCTGCTGCTTGGTGTTTGCAAATTGTGCCATTACACACGTCCTATATTGTTCATTGGGAACATTTCTCATTTTCCTTCAGAAAAGGTTAGGACAGATTGACCTATGTATTGGAAAATCTATGCAAGCAGTAAAGGTAATATTCCTAAGAAGGAAACTGAACAAATGTTTATTTGTGGAATAGTTTATTACCAATAGGAAGAGCTGCAACCCTGTCCTATTTTTCTGCATCCTTAGAAAGTATCTTGAATGCCAAAAATCATTGCTAGGGGAGCTAACAACTTCTTGTGGAAATTGTGGGTACCTTATTGTTGCCATGGACTTCATTACCTTAACCATACAGGATTATTATAGGATTATTAATAAAGAGAGGAATAAGTGGTCCATTTTTTGGTTAATATAAGCATTAAAAACAGCACATGCAAAAGGATTTGAGGAACTGTGTGGGAAAATTTTAGAAGAGTTAGCATGTAAGTCTCATCCTGTATAACTCTCATACCTAACTTCAGGCTACGAGTTGTCTAAATGGAAAAAGAGGCATAAGTACAAGGGCAGTTAATAGAATTGAATGATGGAATACCTCAAATATTCCCTGGTTAAAAGGGACCAGTAAGGATCACTGAGTCCAACTCTCTGCTCCATGCAGGAGCATAAGTGCACATAACTTTATAGAACCACAAAAGATTTTAGTTTTCTTTTAAGTAATTTTTTATCTATGACAATAGATTGGAATAACCAATGCAGTGCTAAGAAGCTGTGCACAGCAAGCAGACATGAAAGCTGTTTCCTAGTGCATCTGCTGAATCTCCTATGATCCAAGGCTATGGATTTCAGGTTTTGGCACTGAACTCCAATAAATCTTTTCCTTAATTTATTTTTGTTGCCAAGTAAGGTGATCCACCATTATTGTGATGATTCAAAAGCATGGTTTTCTTTGGGCAGACTTTGGACTTGCCAGCAGACCGACTTACACCTAAAATATGACTGACTTCTCGCCTACTCATTTTCTGTTCAAATCTTGCTTTTTAGTTTGACAAAAGACTCTGGAAGATGAAATCCCCTTTGCTGTCTCTGTAATTGCCTGCTCCAGTGGTTTCCAAATGTGGAAAGCATAATGACCTCTATTTCTTCTTAATGCTTTCTGTTACTTTCTTACTTCTTCTGTTGCCACTTATTTTTTGCCAGCTGCCATCAATTCTTCAAGCAGAAGAAATTCTAAGAACATTCCTCTTTTGCTTCTGTAAATACAGCAATTCAGCTTATCTAAAGTTAGAATTGCCATGTGGAAGTGACTACTTCTTTCTCTTTGTCTAAGTGTTTGGTATCAAGTTACATAGAATTAATTTAGGCTACAGGACTGCTTTTATAACATGGTATTCGTGAAATATCTTTATTTTCTATTTTCTATCAAGGTCTTAATTTAAGACCAAAACACATGTTCAAGTTGCTAGGCAAATACCCTTGTTTAGGGTGAATAAATATGTAGATAAGAGTCTGTCCCTCTGTTTAAACTCTTCTTGGCAGGATTCTTATTCCTTGCAACAAAAATAAGATGAAGTAATAAAAGAGTAATGAATAAACAGGTAATAATTTGCCATTAACTGAGATGGGAGCAATAAAAAGAGTATATTTTCTTCTACATTTAGACAAACCCAAACTACTACCATATGCTTTTCCTATAGGCTATACCAGTGACAGCAATAATATAAGCTCTCCCCTAAAGTTGTTTAGTATATAATAATTTCATACAGAGAAAACTCTTCTTAGTAGAGTCAAATGCAAACTTATTACATCTTAGGAACAGAGCAGAAGGGCCACACTTAAATGAAAACAAATTGTGTCCTGTGATTGAAAAAGTATTAGAGGTTAGTGTGAGGAGTTGCACTTGATCTATATGGGTCTCTTCCAGCTTGAGTTATTCTAAGGTTCTGTCAGTTGCTGCCTTCCATGGAGATAATTTGAGAGCTAATCTGGAGAGTTCTCAAATAATTTTCATGACACTGTTGAAACAGCTGATATGTTGTTGTGCCTGGGCCAGTAGACAGTAATTGGCAGCCTTATTTTACTCCATATACAGAACAGGATCATGTGCATGATGAGCAGCTGTGCTTCAGGAACAGGAGGCGGAAGCTTCCCGCTGCGGAATAGAGGATGTCATGAGGTCAATCTGAGTATGAAATCCCACATTTCAGAAGTAGGGTGCTCAGAAGCAAGTGCAAAGCTTTTATTTACATTGAAAAAAATGTAATAGAGAGATACCGTGCCCAGTTTTTCTGCCACACTTGGCAGTTGCAAGAGAAATCTGAGAGAAGTTCAGAAAGGAGCTACAAAAGAGATTAAGTTGAAGTGTGGTAAACTTAAAGAGTTCAAGTTGTTTCATTTCCCAAGAAGAGAAATACTCAACATGGCTGTAATGGACACGTATCTCATTTGGAGAGAAGGCTTTTGGAAGTAGAAAAGATTCTTAATACAGGAAAAAGAAGAGACAGAAAAAAGATCCGATAGCAGAAACCTGAAGGTAGACAAATTCAGTTGTGAAACACAGTGTCCTTTTCCAAGGGATAACAAGGATCTTTTGTATTTCCATTATCACTTCAGTTCCCTTTATTAGTTTTGGGTATTCTTACTAAAATCAGTTCTGCACATCAATACTAAAATCTGCTCTACTCCCGCCATAGTTGACTGAAAATCTATATTTGGAGTTATCCAGACACTAAACAGTTACAACAGCTAAGATGTGAGTGTATTAGTAGTGAGCCTGTAGGTAACTGAATAACATATAAACCAGGAAGATTGCATGATTTTCCTTCTCCTCACAAACTCAAATACAGTTCAGATACTGCTGTAAAACTGTCCATATCACTCTTCATTCTTCGTAAGATGAATCTGAGCACTGGTGCTCACCGTTTAGTTGGGACATCTTTTAGAGCTTACCAAGGTTGTCAAGATTGCCCCCCCTGGCACTTATGCAAAATTGCTTACGTACAAGAAATTCTGTTCAACCGTTAGGTAGAAGAATGCCATGCAGAAGTTAGTGCTGTTGGTGTTCTGTCTTCAACTCTTACGTAGCATCCATCACTGCATTATGTATGTGCTTCTAGCAGAGCTGGGAAATAAAACTGAGGAAGTAACCTTTATTCAAGAGAAAATCTGCCCTGATTTGTCACCATAATTATCTACTGGAATAGAATATTATGAATGTTTTCTCATCTGTCATTTTGCCTAGATTTGTTCTTTCAATAAGCAAAGAAAATTTCCTTGATGCAAATGAACCGGCACACTCCCTAGGTGTTGCAGTGCCTCATGGAGTGTGTCTCCTCCACCTACCTGGCTAACCCTGGCACTGTGGCAGGTGGTCAGGTACGGCCCCGTCTGCTGGCAGACCGAGCTGATCCTGTAGGTTAGGAGCCAGCGGATCCACCTCTGGGAGTAGCTTATGATGCGTAGCGACTGCGGCAAGAGGAAAGGAGGGCTCTGTCTGGGGGTGCAACAGGAGTTTATTAGAGGACCCAGATGGGACCTCCTCACCTTGGAGCCTCTGCCATACAGAGCACTGAACAGGGGATGAACAGGGGATTTTAAACATGGGAGGGGAAAGGGGAGAGAACAAGGGAAACCCCAATGGGAAGGGGCCAGGGAATGGCCTAGGGGATGAGGGACACCCGCAGGGGCCAATTCCCTTGGGGAGGAGAGGAACTCCTCTGGCTACAGCCTATCACTCGACACCCTCCCTAGAGCTTTCCAGAAGCTGGGACGGGCCCTGGAGTGACAGGCAGATCAACAGAGGAGGATGGATACATGGGTTGCCAGGGAGAAAATAAAGTACAACCATAAATCAATAAAACAAGGGGGTGTAAAGGACAAACCATTGGGACATACAAAACCAAATAACAAAAGCACGCCGCTACACCTAGGTTTCTTCAGACTCTTTAAGAAGTTTACCAGACTCTTCAGAAAGTTTTCTTAAGTCTATTACAAATCATGGAGATCATCAAGTCCAACTTTTAACTGACCAACACATTATCAAATAGACAACGGCACTAAATGCTGTGTCCAGTTGTTTCTTGAACACCTCCAGGGATGGTGACTCCACCATCTCCCTATGCAGTCCATTACAATGTAAACATAACCCTTTCTGTGAAGAAATTCCTCCTGATTTCCAGCCTGAACCTGCACCAATGCAGCTACAGGCAATTCCCTCTTGTCTTGCAGCTGCTTGGCTGGGAGTAGAGACAGACCCCTGACCTCCTTTCAGGCAATCATAGAGAGTGAAAAAGTCACTCCTGAGCCTCCTTTTCCCCAGGCTTAGGAACCCCAGCTCACTCAAACATTACTCACAGAACTTGTGTTCCACACCCTTCACCAGTTTTGTCGACCTTCTCTGGACACACTCCAGCCCCTCAGTGTCCTTGCAGTGAGGATCCCAGAAGTGACACAGCACTTGAGGTGTGGCCTCACCAGTGCCCAGCACAGCGGGACAATCGCTGCCCTGCTCCTGCTGGCCACACTATTTCTGATACAGGCCTGGATGCCATTTGCCTTCTTGGCCCCTTGGGCCCAGAACTGGCTCATGCGCAGCCACTCTCCACCAAGACTCCCAGGTCCTTTTCTACTGGGTAGCGTTCCAGTCACTCTGCCCCTAGACTGTAGCACTGCATGGGTTCTTGTGACCTCATATAGTTGGTCAGGACCCATGATCCAGCCTGCCCAGATTTCTCTGCAGAGCCTTCCTCAAAGATTCATGAATCATCATGTGGCAAATGGTCATCCTGGGCTGATTCATGGAGCTACTTTTGTTGATGAGGAGGAACTAGTTCTGAAATGAAGTAATGCGAAAATGCAAGGTAGAGGTCTCTGCTCTGTCTCTGAGTTTACATTGGTTTAACTCAGACTGGGTATAAAAATGTTTTTCATTTTAACTGCCAGCAGTGAAAACCTCATACTGGGATCTGAAAATCACTGTCAACAGTAAAGTTTTCTTGGGCCACATTGTTATAATTGAATAGGCACCTTGTCTCCAGCATGTTTGTGAAAGTACAAATACGGGAGGCATTTGGCATTTGAGAGGGAAACTTGGAGATAGAAGAGCTTTGCTGATGACATATGAGATTGACTAGCATTCAGCTTACTCGTCCAGAGCTGTTGGGTCTGATAATAAGAAAAAGAGAAGAGTTACAAATCAAAGTCAAAGCATAGAACTATTTGTGAATCAGACATCTATGACTCACAGACAACCTATCAGTTGAGCATGGAGTTGCCTTTCCTTTGAGTCATCTTAAACATGTGTCCATTTGACATGGTCTAGCATTTACAACCCAACAGAATATAAAAATAAGGATATGCAACCAGGTACAAGAAATCATTTGGAAATTTACACGGCTGGTGAGTCACAATTAGGAGATTTCTTGCACACAAATAACTTTCCCAGCCTGCTTAGGCACTTGTGCAGCTTTTGGGTCAGAATTCACAGAGGTATTTAGCATGGTTCTTCAATGGATGACAAAGGATGACAAACATTGTGAATTCCAGTTCAGGTGCCAATCTCCTTTGGATGCCAAAATCAGCCTGATAAACTTTGCCCTTTGTCTCTTCAGTCCCAGCCTTTTTGTCTTTCTCATTCCCTAATTCTCCATGCTTCAGATCGGATGTTAGTCTGTCAGCAACAGTTTACCATTTGCTACATCTCCAGTTACTACCATTCCAACTGAGCTTATTTTGTGTTCTGACATAAAAACAACTGCAGCATCTCATGAGCTGCTACTCTGGGAAATAAATGATGAATTTCAGGTTTTAGCAACAACAACTGAGTAACAAGAATTTGCTCCCAGATGGACCTGGGAAAAAAACCCTGACTGAATTACTGTCCTGTTTAAAGCCCAATGTTATACGCAATACTGGCCATGCAAAATGGTCTCATCACTTGTCGAATGAGGTACAGCAAGAGAGAAATTATGGTCAGCTTCCCCAGGGAGGTACAGATTCAAGTGCAGGGGTGAAAAGATTTATTTTTAATCAAGTGGATAATCCTCTTCACTGTGCAATGGGAATTACCCCAGGTATAAACATTAACCACTGTAACTATTAAGTATGAGGGGATATTAGATTAATTATTCTGTAGATGTGAAATAAACTGCTGCAGCTTTTGCAGTATGTGAAAAGGACAACGAGTCGAGAGTCTAAATTGGGTATTTAGCTCAATACACAGAAAGATACTTTGATTTAGTGATCACGTGATTTACTGATAACAGTTACAAATTCAAGGTCTAGGGTATTGAATCATGTTGAATAATACTCACTTGATCCATTTAACAATATTTAATGCAGTGATTGAAAATTCCACAGTGGGCAAAGGGAGCTGGGTTAACATCTCATAGTATTTCTTATTAAGATTTGTCTACCTAACTCCTGTGGAATAATTTAAGAGTACAAATACCATTGTTTTCAGTGATAGCTATGTAAAATTGCTGTCCAATATTTTTTATTTTCGTTAAGGTTTTTTTTGTTTGTTGTTTTTTTGTTTTTGTTTTTGTACTTGTTTGGTGGAAAATAATTTAATGAAAATCATGTATGAACATGGAGATAAATATCTTTGTTATTGATGATTATGAAGTCAACCTTTACAAGATGAAATAAATTTCTTTTTTTCTTCCTTTACAAAAAAATAATAACAATAACAAGTTCTAATATATTAATTTAATTTGACTTAGAATATCAGCACATCACAAGGACAGTAGTTTTAAGAAGATAATTTGCGAATTCTTCAGTACATACTGCAGTGATACTCTGAGTTACAAGTTAACAAGAGAAAATTATACATAATAATTCACAGAATTCAGTTACAATACTCTTTAACAAAATTCTGATTTTATACTGTGGCTATATCAACTGGTTTCCACAGGATTTCCACAAAACATAAAGAGATCAGGACAACATATTTGTTAAACAGGTGAAGCATTTTTTGGAAAGTAGAAATATTATTTTGTGTCTTAAGGTTAATATTGTTGAAATATCTACATCTGCTTTCTTCTCAGTGTGATGTTTACCACCTAATAAAAATGCTGAAGTTACTAAGGAAAGATGTTTAATTTGTTCTTGCTGCTCAGTTGCATGTTGCATCCTATTTTGTAGTAAATGGCACAATGTCCCAAGTGGGCTGCCATACTGTCAGATACATTATTTATACATAACATTACTGGTTAATCAATGAACAAAAATGCAAGATTCTTTTTTCCCCTTTTCCTGTGACATCTTTAAAGCTACAGTAGAGAAGAATAATTTTGCAATGTATTACACTGTTACTCACTTTAAAATATAGCGTCAGGAGTTTCCTGGCACAGTTTGCGCCATGCATCTGATTAAATTGAATGTGATTGTTAGACAAATGAAGTAACAATTTGTGCGGTGCAGAAGAGTAATTTAGTTAACTATGTAGGTGATCCTTTCCAGTTTAAAGTGAGCAAAATGTATGCCAGCAAATATTTTTAACAGATCTTTTTAAAAACTAAAATGAAAACTGAGTAGCCAGCCCATCATGATTTTTCATGTGTATTTACAAGAGAGACAGAATTTTAAAAGTCACTTGAAAACTCAGCAATTTTAGAAGTTCACCCTGCATTAAATGGAAAACGGAATTTATAAGTGAACAAAGAACTGAAATATGAAAATATATGTGCGCAAACGAGAAATGCAGCTGTATTGTGTCACAGTACTACAGGGGATTTTTGTTTTTACTTCAGCTTATTCTGTCATATTTTGTTCATAGACATTTCAGATCAATACAAAATATTCAGCTGTGTTCCAGTGATTGAATATGAATACATTATGTGCATACAAAAATAGTGATAATCTATGTTGATACAATAGTTCATTTTGCATTAGTGTCCTAGATGGGACAATGTTAAGAAGCAATTTAAATGAAATTCATTTAAATGTCAGCTCTCATGCTTGCGATTTTTCTATAATTGGTTATTTAATTAAAATAATTCTCATAGTCATTAATTTAGACTAAAACTTGCTGTGCACTGACATGTTTTAATTACATGGTATTAACAAAATTGATATGCTTTAAAAAAGCATGGTTAAATTTTAAACAAGAATAAATTAGAAATCTCATAGATCATCCTACTTAGAGTATTAGTAGAGAAAAAGTCAGTCATTTAAAATGTTTATTATAAACAAAGTCCCAACATTATTGTGCATGCATCATATTTGGTTCCTGCTTCAGAGTGAGGAGACTTTTATGTTAACACAGCACCTCCATCTTCGAATTCCTTTAACCAACACACAATAAATAAGGTAATGAACCAAATTAAATATTAATAGAAATCCACATAAACCACAGAAGACAGACATAGAACTGACGTTTGAATTATACTATACCTTTGATATCATTAGGACAACATATTAATAAAGTTTTAAAGCGTTGAATCTTTATCTACTGTTCATGAAGACAAAAAGGATTGTATGAGCTTCCTTATAAAATGCAGATAAGGAATGAAAAAAAATTAAGTATTCTAGTAAAACTACCTGAACAGTAGAGAACGAAAGTCCTAGGCACTGATTGTCCAAGGTAAACCATAGGCAAGGAGCCACATGCCTTTATGAAGTACCCTGATGTCAAAGGAACTACTTTCATAAATAAAGTAGGTACTTTGTTTTCAGGACTGGACTATACTGAAGAGTGAGAATCAGAATTTTATTTCATTGTCTATTAATTAGGCTAGATGTATATTACTTTGACCTTTTTAATATTCTATGATTTAATTGGATGATCAGTCTACCTCAGCCTATGATTGCCAATCATTCTGCATAATATACTTCTATTCTTTCTTACCTTGACATGTGCAGGATCAGACTCTCATTAACATTAATAATGATTTTGGTGTGAATTGCAGGGGACAAAAAGGATGTATACAAAAATGTAGAACTTTATTAATTCCATAACAATATGTATTAACAGTGTTGCTTTTTCTGTCAGCCAACATGTGAAGGATTTACACCAGTTCCAAAACTTTCCCTTTTGATCCTCAAATTCCACACTGCAAATCCCAGAGCCTAAAATGCTGCTCAAGACTGTGGCCTTATCCAGTTTCACACTGCTCACCAATCTGACTTAAAAAACACATTGTAGTAACAAAAAGCTGCCAAAAAGCAGCTCTTGCATGTGGAGAGCGCCCCATGTTCTCCTATTGTCTGAGGACTGGATCCATCTAAGTGTGGACGTCTAGAGGTGAGCTAATGATTGTAGGCTCTTTATAGTCAGTGGGGAGAAGTAGAGCAGACCATCTTATTCCAAAGGAGTCTCTGTGTTTGGTTAGATGAACTGTGCTCTAGAGGTGGCTACAGTTCACCATTTATTATAAAGAAAAGCTAGGACAAGGTCAGAGATTTAAGGTTTGGCTAGCTGAATTCTACCCATTCTGACTGTACAGCTTCATGTCCTTTGTCTTTAGTATTTTTTCTTTGGTTCTGATTTATTCATAATGACTTATTTTTCTACATATTTTATGAATATCCATGATCTGCAGAATCATAAATTCTATGTGTCTCTCAGTCTTTAGAGTCCTTATCCTCCATATGTGTGTGAAGAAGGGAAGACCTGTTATTTCTGCAAGAAAATGGGAAAACTAGTTTACCAAGACAGCACAGGAAGTCCGTAGCAGAACCAGGAACAAATCCTCCATCTAAGCCCCAGGCACCAGCAGAGTGACCCATTCTTCATATTTTCCCAAGGGCGACTTCATTTCTGTTTTGTTGCTGCCCTGGTGTGGTTTTTCATGCAAGTAGTAGCACAGCTGTCTTATCTTGTGAGCTGATGGGGATTTTGACTTCTCAGTTGGATCATCCTGTCCCAGAGCCCTTGCAATGAGGCTGCTATAGGATACCCCTCTTATAGCAGATTAAAGTGTGATTGTAGCATGTGTTAACTAAATGGGACTAACACAATTACACCATCAGCAAAACCCAGGAGAATAATTTATGGTATGCCAGCAATTTGAATGTTGGTGTATATCACAATGATCCTTAGTCAGTTGTATTCCAACCTACAGCATGTAAAAACACTACCTTGATTTTTCTGCTGTTCTCTGCACGAAGCAGATCAACTGCAAGGTTATATAGTATCTCTGATAATACTATTTTCTTTTCTCGTGGTCAGCATGCTTCCTGAACTGTAAGTAACCCATATTTACATTGTAGAAAATCATAGAGTCATTTAGTTCAGGAATGATCTGCTATCACCCCTCTTCAGCAATGACGTTCATGGGATATAGGACCCAGTTCTGTACTTATTAACTTATTTTCATGGTAAATGAAACTTGTGAAAGAAAAGTTTGCTGATGCTACAGCATGACTTCATTTACCCTCAGACTTTTTTCCGGGACTTGTTCAATGTGAAAGTATCTTGGTACGTGGAAAGTATCTTAGTATTACATCATCAAGTGTATGTAAATATAATTTATTGATAGCCTCCCAGCAAGGTTTCCATCAGAGGTATCTTCAAGACTGAGAGCAATACATTTTCAGTTTAAAATCTATATGCAACTTTAGCAGTGAAGCTTGAAATTCAAGCTGAATAAGATCGACTCTGTCAGCTTCTAGATTACTTCATTGCTTAATATATTGCTTTAATTGGGAATATTCTCTGACTGGATATTTAAGAGAAAAAAGATAAGGGAAAAAAAGGAAAGGTAGCAGCAACCTGCAGCTTTGTTGTATGCAATGTCAAAACAAAAATCTTACTCCTGAGATAGCAAATAGTTTCTGCCTTTACAATAGGACAGAATAAAATCTGCAGCACTTACAAGACAGTGTAACTTGTAGCATCACAGCTGTGCATCAGACCTACATTTGGGCTTTGTAATTTGTTCCCAACTATGACCAAAAAAAGAGAGAAAGAGAGAGAGAGAAAAGATAGATAGAGTAATTAGTAACACCCCCTCACCCTCACTGATAATTAACTTAATGCCAGAAAAGCTTTGGGGCTTTTAATTTTTTTAAATATTTCTTTCTCTTTGTATTTTATCATACCCTCTGTATTGATATCCAAGCCCTAAATTGCATTCATCATTTTCAAGACTGTAGCCTATGAAGATGCTGAACACTGATGTATTTTAGGAAATGCATAAATGTAAAGATAAGATAATGTGATATCACACATCCTGTAATTCCATCACAATTTGTTGATGTGTTGCCAACAAATCTGTTTCAATTTCAGGGTCAGAACTGATGTTTTCTCTTTAAAGTTGGTCACTGCTATACAAATGTGTTAGCCCCACTTCAAGCTTAATGCTGAAAAGAATTCAGAAATAACCCTGGGAACATTTAGTATTTCCTTGAAAAAGCTGTGGATTGTCATTAACTGACAAACAGTCCGCTGCCAAGTTCTTGCAAGAATAGTATTTGTTGTCTGATGCCAAACAGCCTCTTTAAATGCTAATGAACAAAGTATGGCATGCATTCTGTTCTTGATGGATTATGCCTATACCTTCTGTGGTCAACAGAAGGGGAATTCCCGGCCCATATGATTTCCATTCTGGCACGCAACTCTTTTCTCTGCTTACAAGGCAGTAAGCACTCAAATAGATTAGTCAATCTTATTTTTAAATTAGGTATAGCCTCCGCACCCTAATTCGCGTGTATGAAATCTGGAGGAACTATGCCAGGCTGCCTACGCTCTGTATGAGTTTTGTTTTCTTTAGAGGATTAAGCTTCTGACTTAGTATCTGTGATGCTCACTGTATACTGATATGCCTTTTAAATTCAAACATGAATGTTTCATAAACAGCTGATTTACATGTTTGTCTTTATCTCTTTGGAGAGAGATTTAAGGAATTAGATTTTTAAATCGTCTTCTTTAGTGGTTTTCATAATTTCCTGCAACAGAAAGAGCTGGCTTGATGCAGAAATACAGAAAGAGCAGTACCTTACTAACATGTGTACATGAAGTTTTACAGCCAGTAGGAGGTCCAGATTTGTATATATCAATATCTTCGATTACACCTTGAAGCCCAGCTTTCCAAGAAGACTAAATTATGCAGGAAATAGCAAGCTCAGGAGTTGTGCACTGAATAATTTTTGTGTGATATGATATTCTAATTTGTTTTAATTATCATTCAGTAACTGCTGTTAGTCAGATGATCCTCTCTAACTAGTTTATGATCTGCTGAAAAGGAAGAAAAAGCTCTTGTAGGACAACAACAACCTACAAGCTACGGGCACAATGCAATTAATCTTTAGTTAAAATGCACAACTACAAGATAGAAAATATGTTATTAATAGAAATAAAGAGTTATAAGAGTGGATAGGAAAAATTACAATAGTGGTTTGGGTTTTTTTTGGTTTTTTTTTAATCACCATGAAGGAATTTTTCATTTTAGATGAGTTACAATTCATTTCTCTGAAACTGACATTTGAGGCTGAATCCAGGTGATTCTGATATGGCACTAACTTAACTGTTTCTGGTCATCCTGCAACTTTACAAATAGCTTTGCTAGATAATATGAAATAAAAATTTAATTAGCTCACTCTGGAAATAGAGCTTTCAATAAAATATGAGTTTGCAGGGGAAAATAATGCTTCTACCTACCTGTACAGATAGGAGTAAAATTTATATTTCTCTATTACATGGACCCATCAAGGCCAGGTCAATGAGGCTTTGAGCAACCTAGTCTAGTGGAAGTTGTCCCTGCCAATGGCAGAGAATTGGAACTACATGATCTTTAAAGTCCCTTCCAACCAAACCATTCTCATCCCTCGAGCTCTGGAAATTGTGCTTCTGTATGGGGAAAGCATGTCTCTGAGTTAGTGAGAAGTTTGGTCAAAGCTTGTCCCTCTTTATGGAGAAAAAATGTCCTCAATGCCTTTTGATTGAGATTCCTATAAAGANAATAGCAAAAGTATCCTGTGTCTCTAATTTACTGGAAGATCTGGAAAATCAAGATGTCCTGTCATCTTATATTCAGAATTATTTATTAAAGGGATAACCATACCTATAGGTATTAATTTTACAAGAAAACAGGTTTTTTTATAGCCTCACTCTCTTTTGAAATGAGCAATTTCTTCTGGTCTTCCAGCTATTTATAGTAAGACCTTTATAAGCTCAAACTAATTAATAAACGAGATCAATTTCAAGATTTTTTTTTTTCCTTGTTCAAAACCACATAATCATTCATTTCAGTAACATTTTAAAGGCCATGTCTGAAATAGATTTGCACCCATGTCCCCAATGTGAATTTTTCACTCTTTGGCAGCATGCAATAGGTAGTGTATAATGACCTTTTCTCTGTTTGGAACAGGGATTAGAATAATATATTTGACCCTTTTTACTCACCTGGGAGTGATGCTAGTCTCCATGTTCAATGAAGTAAAATATGTCTCTAGTGTCCCAAGGTTAAGGCCATGACTTTAAACTATTTAACAGAAGCTATCAGGCTGATTCACCTCAGTCACACTCTACAGAGTCGTTGGTTTTCGTTTTTCTTTTTTCTCTTTTCTATTAGGCTGCATTATATATACTTCATCACAACTATTTCTTATCCACAGTGCAATTAAGAGAAATATTTTGCATTACAAACAAAGCAAGTTAACCTGGTCACGTTGTGCATTATAAGGAAATTTATGGCTGCATAAATGGCAGTGTAAACTTACAGAAAGACTGGTAATTATAGTGCCATTGATGGTCTTTGTTGCTTTAATTCTGAAGCAGCCAGAATGATTAAACTGAATCTTAATCGACTTCTCCATTAAAAATGCTGGCAGAGAAGCTCCCTTAACCTTTCTCATTGATTGAACACAACAATCACCATTCAATTATAATGCAAAAGGACATTTGTTATAATGTACAAAAGATGCATGAGCCATTTCCTTTTACTCAAGACAATCAATGAGATGACTCCTACCTCAAAGAAGGTAAGGTGAAGCTACTGTACCTGGAAGAGCATTAAAGTCAAAGTAGAACTCAGGTAACTGCAAACACTACAGTTTTCAGGCAACAGCAGATTACCTAAATGAAAATAAAGCAAGCAGTTCCTCACTCTATGAAAAATAAATATCCCCTATGAAAGAGAGATAAGAATACAAGACTACAAATAGATCCCTATTTTATAAAACAAAGTGAAACTCTCCCGTGAAAAGAACTAGAAATCACACACATGGATGTTTGGTTTTAATGTTTTTTTTTTAATGTCTTCATTTCTTGTTGAGAAGGAATATTTTGTGTATTTAAGGGATTACAATTGAGAGTGAATAGAGCACAGGAATCACAGAATGGGTTGGAACGGACCATAGCAAGTCATCTTGTCCAACTTCCCTGCTCAAGCAGGGTCATCCTAAACAACATTGCTCAGGGTTGCATCCAGATGGTTCTTGAATATTTCCAGTCAGGAAGACTCCACAACCTCTCTGGACAATCTGTCCTAGTGCATGGTCAATTGCACAGTAGAGTTCTTCCTCATATTCAGTGGGAACTCCCTGTGGATCACTTTCTGCCTGTTACCTTTTGTCCGGTTGCTCATCACTACTAAGAGTCTGGCTCCATCCTCTTGACACCCTCCCTTCAGATAGTTATTAATATCAATGAGATACCCTCTCAGCTGTCTCTAGCAGGCCCAGCTCACTCATCCTTTCCTCATAAGAGTTTTTTAATCATCCCACCTGCCCTCTGCTGGACCTGCTTCAGCAGTTCCATGTCTCTCTTGTCCTGCGGAGCCCAGAACTGCACACAGCACTCCAGATGCGCCTCACCAGGGCTGAGTAGAGGGGCAGGATCACCTCCCTTGACCTGCTAGCCATGCTCTTCCTAAGGCACACCAGGATACCTTTGGCCTCCTTGGCCCCCAGGTCACTTGGCTGACTCACGGACAGCTTGTTGTCCACCAGGACTGCCAGCTCTTCTTTGCAGAGCTGCTTTCCAGCAGGTCAGTCCCCAGCCTGTGCTGTTGCATGGGGTTATTCTTCTCCAGGTTCAGGTTACTGCATTTGCCTTTGTTGAATTTCAGACAGTTCCTCTCTTCCCATCTCTCCAACCTGCCAAGATCCCTCTGAAGGGCTGCACAGCTCTCGGGGCCTTTCCTCCCAGCTTTGTGTCACCAGTGAACTTGCTGAGGGGACATC
This sequence comes from Donacobius atricapilla, assembly GCA_013397315.1. Taxonomy (NCBI): domain Eukaryota; kingdom Metazoa; phylum Chordata; class Aves; order Passeriformes; family Mimidae; genus Donacobius; species Donacobius atricapilla. The sequence goes on from WBMY01005669.1 coordinate 581,964, forward strand.
TGTCCCTTCATCCAAGCCACTGATGGGTAAGTCAAATAATGGGCCAAATATTGAACCTTGGGGGCCACCACTAGTGACAGGACTCCAATTAGTCTCTGTGTCACTGATTACGACCATTTGGGATCCTCTGTAATATCACGTGCTGAATGTGAATATTGCAATTACTGACAAACAGCACTGTTTCTGCATTTGGAGACTAAGTGACAATATTTCAGAAACCCCGTGGTTTTCACTGGAGCAATTGCCTTAATTATATCTTTTTTACCTCAAGTAAACTGGAAGGGAAAGGACACTAGATAGTTAACGCCTCACACATATTTGGAAAGATTGCTCTTAAAGAGGATTTTATAAGCTTTCCAGTGAGATCAATTTTTAAACCTGGAATATCCTATTCTGAAAATGTTATTAATTTCAGTTCAAAAAAAGTATAATTTTGGAATTGGTGTGGAAGCTTTTATGCCACTTTTGATATCATTGGGAGACTGAAAACCCATGATGGATAGAAAAAGGAACACCCAGGCCCCTCCTAATGCTACTCGTGGAGTGGAGTTGCCTCTGCTTCAGTTTGCACCAAGTCAGATCAGCCCCTGAGCTGCTGGAACTCATCAGAATGAGCTCCACTTTCAAAGCAAAATGTGCTAGATTTTGAGCAGGAGAAATCCATTCAAATATTTCCTTTAGTCTCTTGATCACTTTGCAGCATTTCTTTGTGAGTACTATTTCAAAATTATTCATACGGTGTTCATTGTTTTCAATTTTGCTGTCCTGTCTCTATTAAAACATTGAGATACAGTTCAACATCCATTTTCTGAGAGATATTGGTGCTGCCGTTGGATTTTAAAAGCCCCATAATACAGTACCCATTCTCTGAATTCTTACATGCATTTCCCAGTAGAAATCACCTTATGTTGTTATCTGCCTGGGAAATTATTTCTTTTCCTGCTTAGCCTTTTTCTCATTACTCCAGCTTTTTCTTTAATGTAAAACACATCCTTTTTAAAGGCTGTTAAGTCAATTGATAAGTATCTGTAATGTTCACCAGAATGAAGAATAGCCAAAAGGTTTGGAGGGCTGAGAAAACTATCCTGTACAATTTAAAACCCTGAAGAGTTACTCCAAAACTTTTGACGGTCACTCTTCTAATCTAAAATCACTAATAAACAAACCAAAATAACAACAGGAATTTAAGGCAGCGGAAATGTACTGTAATGGTTATGTACTACTGGATTACCCAGGGAATGTTGGTTTTCCTGTATCTTTTTAGCCTTACAGGACGGATCCCGTATCCCACTGTTTCTTATAGATTGATAAGCAGTTTTCTGACATCACATCAATTGGTTGTTAATAACAACCAGGAGATAAGTACTTTCTGCTTGAATATAATAGTTCTGCTTATAAGAAATGCTCTTCTCCAAATTTTCTTTGGAAAATCAATTTGTGATGACCACATTTATGGCACATAAATTATGAATGTTTTCTATATAACTGACATGGAAAAAACATTAATTTTGAAATTTTTTAAATTTCTGTCAGTTTCTATAAAATTTTAATGTGAAGAATATAATTTTCTCAGTGTTGTTGACTATGTTTTTAAATTCAAAATAGAAATAAAAATCAAATCAAATCAAATCTATTTTTCTGAATGGTGGAAAGATGAGTATTTACTCCAAACATTAAATATTGTGCAATAAAATGTACTGTGATTACCCTGTAATTTACAATACAAGATATACTTAAACTCTGGACACATGTAAAATCCATTAATAATACTGCAAGCAGAACCTCAGATTTTGATCATTACCACTATTAAGGTGGTTTTATCAATCTCCTCCTCCCCAAGCTTTACGTATTCTTGCATAGGAGGTGAGAAAGTGAGAAATGTGAGATGTGAACTCCCCTTCTCCACTGTGGAATATTTATTCCCTTTAGAAATGTGGGCAGTAGGTTCAAATACTGTTGCTCAAACTGAGGGAGACTGGAGCTCTCTATCCTTTAAGGCTGAAGGAATTACTACTTCCAAGAGTAACAACCATATCTTTTCCAGTCTCAGCCTGTCTGTTCCTTTTTTCCCCACCTGCTTCCTTTCCGTCCTTTAATTTGATCGTAGTCAAATAGGGAATTGATTCAGCATTTCTCACATTTGGTAATCCAAAGCAAAGTTGAGGGAACAAAAGGACTGACACAATGAAGTACAAACACACTCAAACATATCAGCCCCTAGCAGAATAGCCCTCTGTTTTGACAAAACATGTCAGCTTTAGAGCAATCTTGCTGACAGCTGCTCGTTTCGGTACCTGCTGCTTTATCCACTCATTTATACAGCACCAGCTGTTTGTGTGCCATCCTTTCTTGGGAAAGAAATCTCCAGCTTTAGGGCAGAAATAGACACCTTTCTTACTTTTCAAATATTGATTATTGATTTTATTTGCAAGACAGTAACCAGCCTGTTGCTTGTTGCAAGCTGACAGGCAACGATGCACAGGGAGATGAGCTCCCTGGCTACCATCTGTCCAACCTGTCCTGGTTGTTTGCAAGTAGCCACGGTGCCCTGAACTGCCAGCACTACCTCTGCCCCTTCAGCAGCCCAGAGGGGATGAAAGCTCATGAACAGGGAGCCTGCATTTGTGGACATCAGTACAAGCAGGGTTTGGAAATGAAACTACTGGTACAAGACTGCATTTTAATCTAAAGGCAATGTTTTGCTTCCCGTGACAGAAGCAAGAGTCTACTTGTATTAGAAAGCAGCCCTATTCTGATGGAATTAGACCTCACAAAGAAAATATAACTCTTGGGAAAAGTAAATATACTTGAGGGATTAGACAACAAATCAGAGACATACAGCATAAATTTTCTGTCAGTCAAAATTAGCACATTCCTTCACAAACCCTGTAGAATTTTACTTGCCTTCTGTTGCCCAGAATGAAAATCTTTTTGTTTGATTTGTCATCCTGCCCAGCATTACTGACAACTGCATGTACAGCTTTATTAAATTTTATTTGGTGTCAGATCCACTGCATAGAGCTCATCTGGTGTGTCCCACACCAGCACAATTTCTTGACACTGCAAAGAGAAAAGAAAAAGCAAAAGATTTGTTTTCATAAACCAGATATAAAAAGTAATCTAAAATGCACAACGTGAAAGAGATCTCATTAAATTTTTTTCCAAGTTTAAGGTGAGATGCTTTGTAAGTATAACTTGTCCTATACTGTAAAAGCTGTTACTAAGAAGGAAGTTATTAGTAAGTGGCATATTTTAAATCCAGTGGCTTCACCTCATCCTCAGTGTTATACAAGCCTTTAAAATTTTTTTTTTTTAATTTTTTTTTTTTTTTTTGTAAGTAGATTTCTTGGGTCCATTATAAGAGAAAGCAAACACACTGAAAAGTGCTGCCACAGAGAACTAGAGTTAATATAGTGGTGACTAAATTCAATTGTTCAAGCACTTTGGCATGTTCTCACTGACAGACAAATTTTAGGATATTCATATGAATACACTGGGACCAAAAATAGTCAACTGGAAGTCTTGTTAGAATAGAGTTTTTCAAGCTACTTGGAGTATCTATATTCTATTTGGACCAAAAATTAATGAGATAGATGTGTTTATGGTATGTTGGTTCTCCAGTTTTCTTTCCTTGTGGGCTGTAAATAGTCATGTGGAAAAGAAAAAAAAACCAGCTAAGCTGCTATGAAATTCACATATGTTTCAATTGCTGAATATAAATTTTGGAAAATTTTATTGCTTCCATGTCCCTCCTCTCCTACTTCGGGATATAGCAATAAAGCAAAAATAAAATGTAACCCTTAATATAATGATTGTGTATTTAATGTCTATAACACACCATTAAAATGCACTTGGGATCTTCCAGTTTGTTGTATTTAGTACTAGAATATGACTACTAGTAAACTGCTGGAAATGCCTGAATGAGAGCTGAAGACGTGACCAGGAGGGAAATTATATGACATTATTTGTTAAGTTGAAGAAATTCAACTGAAAGCTGTTTCAGTTTTACTTTAAGCAAAGGCAGGTTTCATAAACAAATAGTATTTATTGCAATTGCTGCCAGTCAATCCATAAGTTCTTACCTTTCTATCATAAGAAACAAAAAAGAAGAATATAATTTCTGCATTTTCCTCTTACTTATTTGGGCATAGCTTTATCTCTACTGAGCTTCCTGGCTATCATTACCCCCAGAAGCATATTAGGTATTAGCTAATGAAAACAAAAGAAGCAGAAGTATTTAAATGTATGGCATAATTTAGGGAAACATTGCAATAAAATGAATTATGTTAAAACTAAAACAAATACACATTGCCTGCACTGAGATTATATTTTCACTCAACCCCATAAGTGACTGAAATATAATGTAGAAATATCTGAATTAATATTAAACAAGTTTGTTTGATAATGATAATGGCCCAGGATTTAAGGAAGACTGTAAAAGAGAGTAAATTAAACTTGAAGACTTCTGGTTTATTGTGGTTAGCTGCCATTGGTACTCAGGTAGCTGGGATGAGGCAGCTGGAACATTGCTACTCTGTGCTAGTCCCACCACTATTATTCGATATGTGCTGCTATGCCATTTAATCTGTGTATGTGAGAACAACATGTGGGGAATAAGGCCTCCAAAGAAGAATAGAGAGGAGTGATCCACAGTGACTCAGGAAAAAAAAAAAAAAAAAGATATGAGGGATATGAGATGATATCCTCGATTATGCCCATAATGATTTTAAAACAAAAGGTGATGTCAAAGAACATTGTTAAGGAATATCACATTTATTGAATGAAGAAAACAACGTCGTGTACAAAAATTGCCCCTGTGGGAAGACCATGCAGAGAAGAAAGGTGCAATTTTCATTTGCAGTTAGGTTGAAAGAATTTGAGTGAGTCTCAAAATCACCTAGAGCTCTCCTCAGGTTCTAAGAAATAAAAATAATCCAAATGGAAATGTAAAGGGAAAGGGGAAAAAGGGGGGGGGGGGAAGGAAATTCTGAAGGAGGCGATCTTTCAGAGGAAGAATTCCTTTTCTGGATAATGTTTGGAGAACTGTTTTAAATACAGATGTTAGCCTTCAGTGGAGCATCCCTTCTGCATACAGCTGACATTGCAATCTGGCTATACTGCTGCAATGCACTGTAATCTAACCATGAGAGATCATTATTTGTTTATTGACTAGAAACGGACAAAGAAAGCATATCTATATTCTTAGATCTCCTTAACTATCACTTTGAAACACTGAAATGATTTTATCATGCTTACAGGCAGAAAATGTCTCGTCATTTGAGATAAAGTAAGATGGAAATTGGTTGAGATAAAATGGAGTGCAATAAAATAGAATGTATTAGATCCATGTACAAGCTCCTTTATTATAGCATGTATTAAATCATTATTGAAGAGCTGTTCTAGAAAAGTGCATAAGAAACACCTGCACTGCACTTATTAAAACATATTTTTGCCTGTGACTCACAGAATTATATGGTACAACCAACCTGAGACTTCATGGTTAGCTTTGTTGACTTCTAAGTCTCGCTGCAGCCTCCAAACTGCTTTTATAGGAGTTTTGTGGGGTTTTTTTAATAAGACAGTTGTTTTCACTAACCACTAATCATTTTTCATAAGCACAGCAGCGTGTGCGTGACATTCTGTGGAGAAAATGTCGTGGTGGTAATTGAGAAATATAGCAGACAATAGTCACATAAGATCAGCTGAAGTTATTTGACAAATTAAAACAAAATTAGGATGCAGTATCATTCTTACACTTCATTGCTAGGAGAAAATAAGAAAAAAAAGTTAGCAAATAAATGGCCAAATAGTAGTATGCTTTAATTGGTTAATGCATGAGGCTTCTATTTGGGTGCTGGATTCATCATGCCCCCAAAATTTAGCTTATAGTGCAAAGTTAAATTCAAACTTCTGCATACTGTTTATGAGCTGGGTTCATGTTATACCAAAGTTTTTATAGGAACTGTATTGTCACTGTTATCAAGACGCAGTTCTTTTGCAACAATTTAATGCACCAGAAGATAGATTAGATATTTCTCTGTAGTGGTGACACAGGAACACTCGATTTATGAGTGATGTAAACATTTTTTCAAATTTTAAAAAAATGTCTTTTCTAACTTATACTGCAATACAAAGCTACTCCTACACTATATTTCCGATTAAATGTATCTCAAGATGATATAGAATCCATTAAGGTCACACAGAAGGTAGGTTTATGGAAGTGGATAAACATTAATAATTGCATGTGGCTTAATCAGATAGTCATCAGGGTCAGGTTGATAATGCTGAACCCTAGATAGAACAGTTGCATTCCTGTCATGTCAGTACCTTAAAAGTACCAAACAAGAAAATTTTCAAGTTTTGACTCAGTATCTACTTCCTCAAATAAGCAACTCAAGCAATGTTGTAATTCACATAGTCAGTTTTGCTCTTGTGTGCTCATCCTGAAGGATATCATATTCCTATTTTCTCCTAAAGGTCTCCAGGTCCTCATACATTTACAGCCTCATACCCACTGTGTTGCTGAAGGTCTCTGATTTCTACGTGCCCTTATTTCTGATTTTATGGGCAAAATATGAGTGTTTGATTTACCACAAGATAAGGTTTACCCTAAATTTGTATTTTGGTTCTTGTTCTAAGAATGTGTTTCTGGAACCCTAGGTTACAGGAGGGAAAACAACATCATTTTGTCCTTGATCTGTCCTATAGATAAATAAGGTTTCTTAGAGTAAGTAGCTTGTCAACCTGAGAAAGCAAAAAAATAAAGAGACCTTTGCTACTGTATGGTTAATAGGTGTCCTAGAGTGACTTTATGATGCCTGTATCCCCAATCGTCTGTTCTGTATATCGCTTTGTACCTTTAAGAAGATTCTTANAAGCAGTAAAAAGCTGAAAATCAAGCTACATGTTCCATACCCACTGTCTGTGTATGCACTGCACTGTAGTGCAGTCTCCAGCTGCGTAACAATTGAACTTTATAATGAGCCTCATTCTGTTATTTGCTTAATTTCTTCCTTCTTCTATTTTAACTTGCTTCTAACTATGGATTATTTTAACTTACTTCTAATTATGGATAAAATGCCTGACTGCAAACCATTCCTTTGACTGCACACATTGTAGTACTCACAGGAGCTGACTGGTTGTACTGAAATGTTGCTAGAATGTCTATGGACTACTTCTGCTTAACACAGAATTTTTATTGAAAAAAAAAATGGTGAAGAATTTTATTTGATGATACCTTTCAGCCACACTTTAACTTCAAACAAATTCTAAGTTATTTTTCTACCATTAAAATTTGGCCCTTGGAACAGTTCTCCTGTCCTTCTCTTTGAATTCTATCAGTAGTGTTACTCTGTCTTTCTAGCCTGAGATCTCATCTAGCTGTCTGTGTTTTCTAGAAACATTTCTAGAAACTTCCTCTAGAAACATGAGGAAGTTAACTGAAGGCTACAAAATTGTTATTTTGAAAAATATAATCCTCAATCTGTAGACTTTGTACGGCTATTTCAACCTGAAAAGATACATTTTAAAGACATCCTTATTTTATGCAAGGAGTATGTCAAATTTCAGCATTGTGCCATCAATCCATCAAAAAATCCTCTAATGCTAATGTTTAGATTCATATGTGTTTTGTTAAAAGTATATTTTATATTTATCCTTATTTTGTTTAGCTGCAGGCTTTTGTTTCTTGGATTTCAGTTTTGCTAATTTACTCTTTGTTTTTCCTAGACATTTTCTCATTACTGCAACCATCTGGAAAAATTTCCTTTTCTGCAAATATACATAACCTCTAAGATGAAATTTATATTAACCAAGGACCTTATCTGTATTTTTAAAATAAATGCCTGCTTTACTCAAGAAAGTCCAAAATAGCAACAAGTGCCCTTGGCAGGAGAACCCCCACAACAAAGAGTTTGGTAAATGGTTGAAAAATTAATTACTGGGAATAAGTAGAGGATTTTATGTTATTCTAGAATGAACAGCATATGCAGAGCATGAGCTGTGATTTATAGAACTAGATAAATTCCTTTTGAATCAATGTGTGATTAAACTAGGATATATCAGGAAGAGGTTAAATTAGGAGATATAACATTGAACCAGGTTATTTGAGATCATGCATTGATGATTCATCATCACTTAAATAGATCTCTTCTGTCATTGGATATATTCCTCTCAATTATACCAAGACCAGATGACAGGGCATCACACAAAAATTTTTGAAGAAGATTTGTGTAACAATGATTAATAAGAAAGTAAGGAAAAGAACCGACATTGATTCAGATAGTCACATAAATGTTTTAGCTATTCTGGAGGAGAGGAGAGGAGAGGAGAGGAGAGGAGAGGAGAGG